>KN819323.1:931411-948413 GCA_000827475.1 Paxillus involutus ATCC 200175
ACTTATGGCTATTCCACAAGTGTCACCAGCAGTAGATGGGGCCTCCAGGAGATTTTCCCCCTAGGTATCCATGACTCTTTCATCGTCAACCATAACTTATTCTATTTTCATCTAGGGGGTATCATAACTTTTACCCCAACCGCACTTGCTGAGGATCCAGTGGGTTGTTGTCAACTGATGTCTCAGGTTGTAGACCATCCCCTGTGGCATTGCTATCTCATTCCTGAGGTATTGGCTGTTAGCCATCTGCTAATCAATGATGATGACCATAGCCTATGCAGCAGGTAAGTATTTGTTTATCCTGAATATAATTTATTTAATGGTTCTATAGTCCATCATGCTTGGATCCTATTTTGGACCTTGTTGAAGCTGGGCTGGTTTGTGTGACCAAAACCCCTGGTCAGGGTCACAACAACTGCAATGCTTGGCTATCACAGGTCCTTAGAGATTCCACTCTTTCCACACATGACTTGCTGGGAGTCTACATTTCAGCCTTGAGAGAACATCCAACCACTGCAGACATGTCACCCCAGCAGCTTGTTTCCTTTACAAACAATGAGGTCACACAAGACCTTTCCAGGGCCCAGATTCAGCCAGTATTCATGGATAAGTACCGACGATTTGTGGTAATCAGAGCTGCCTCTGAAGGGACAATATCAGCAGAGAAAGATGGAGTAAGTTTGGCACATCTTGAGTGTTTGCTAACTTGTACTGACATGCTTCAGTTTGAATGGTGCCCACTTGCTTTGTTTAGTTTCCGAGATGATTATTTCCAGGTTGCCACAACTTGAGTGCCCACCAGCTAATTGTAGTAGATTACACGAATTTTGTTGACCGGCAACTCGTACTAAGTTGATCTCGATTTGCATGTGATTCTTGTTATGACCGGTGTGTCGTGTCTTGCCCGTTAAGTTCAACTTGTAGCTATCAACGTTTCAACCCACACGCGATGACGGGTCTCGATGCTTGGTTGCTAAGTCCCGCTCTCCATGATTACCTCGCCATCATCAAGGGTGCAAGAAACGGCTTCGTGTATGGCATAAAAGTCAGGTTCCCTCATGCCCTTATAATGGCCATACTTTTTGGGCGCGGAGAGTAGGTCGTGTCTTCCTTGGGCGCGCGAGCCTTTCACAATACTGATACGAGCTCTGCGAGTCAGCTGGAAAACGCGTTGCACTGCCATTTACCGAGCGACGAAGCAGCATGCACTGAACCTCGCAAAGTTCGTCTCCCTGTACAAGGCTATCATGCTACTGCAGAGGAAAGCCAACGGAGGGAAGGAACGTGGCGCTGACACGTTCATCGCTGGTTTGATTGGAGGGTATATCGTGTTTGGGGACAGGTCTGCGGTCAACGAGCAGGTACGTTTCCTTTGCCCTGGTCTAGCTAGGAAATGACGGCTTTTCTAGATCGTACTCTACGTGGTTTCGAGAGTAATTGCAGCGTTTTTGCCCCGTACGGGAACGCCTTATTCCAAGACACCGTTGCCCAACGGTGAAACTCTCGCCCGTCCTGTCCCACCAGATGCCCGGCACTTCTCTATATTTGCAGCCCTTTCGTGGGGCGCCGTGATGTGGTTGTTCAAGCATCGGCCCGAGGGCATCCAACCTGGCATGTTCAACTCCATGACCTACTTGTATCGTGACTCGGAGGTTTGGAAAGATCTCAGGACGCTGCTGTGGCACAACACATAATATTACAACGAGGTATGTAAATTATCGCCACCGACAACGAAAGGGTAGTCCGCCTAACCGCCTCGTCGCCAGCTAGACTTCCACTTGCATTGACAATTAGTTACCCTGGTATTCCCGTGGCAAATGATCAATGGTTCTTGGGATGCGGTTGCATTTGTACTGGGCGGTTCGTGAGTGAACCATATCCAACACTCGTCGTGGAAAGGGCCATACCTCGAGCATCGCGACAGCCGCCCTGCAAGCCTTTTCGCACGTTTTACACGACATGAACTGCTGCAATAACACTCTCATCTCTTCCGCTAGGTCGGTGGCTAGCTGAAGGTCAGTGACGTTTCCTCGGGTCCAATCGGAGCAGGGAACCAACCTGCTTCAATCTGGGTGGCTAACAACAACCGCCGTTCGTTCCATATTCGAGTGGTATCCCCCTGATGAGTCAGGCATGCTCCGTAGCCAAAAGGGAAGATGTCCTCTGATAGGAGGATTTCCTTCAGCCTGATTACCCTATAGCTGTGCAGTCGCATAAGGGCATGATATGCAGTGGCGGAGGGAAGGATCGCAATTTGGTCTTTGGTGTAGGTTAAGAGTGGTGGATGTAGGAGGTAAGCACTCGCTTCAGCTGCGACATCATCCAGACCATTTGTCGTAGCGAAGGCGTATACCTTCAGGGGATGTGTGCAAGCGTTGGCAAACAAATGCGAGTGCAAGGAACGCCGGAGAGGTTCTGATAGGTCATATTTATCGACCAATCGGAGCATGTCTGGAAGTAGCGGATACGGAACAAGGGAGCCGTCGTAGGGGGAAGTGGGCTTCCCCATACGACGTGTCTGGGGAGCAGAGAGGCGAAGTGAAGGCGGGGGCGGTGGGAAGTGTAGTAACTCGAGGAGCATGCGCAACGTTGCAGCGGATTCGTCGAGTTCTAGAACTTCTGGGACATCTCGATTTGCAACGTCACATGCCTGTGAGTCACAGCATAAAAACATATCCCCTGTAATGACATGTTCAGCCTCGAGTGACGAACTTGAAGGATCGGCAGACTGACGGAAAACCTCGGATGTCTGGAGAGCGCTCCTCTGTACTCCGAATTCTTCATGGTCAAGGAGTGACTTCACTCGAAGGTCTGCTTTCTGGCCACAAAACTCGGTGTTATAACTCATGGTATGAGTGACGAAGATAAGACATGACAGCTCCTTATAACCTACCTTGCCGCCCTGAGCAACGTGGCATGTGCTCGCAGCTTTCAACTCGCAGCAAGACGCGCAGCCAAAGTTTGAAAAGCTTCATCCGCAGTCGCAACGTACGAGTCATCTATACTAGTAGATAATCATAGCGACTCAAACAAATGGTGGATATAGATGCATGAGGATCTGAATATGTGGGAGAGGAACATACGAGTGTTTCCTGTGCGTTGCAAAATACATCGTAGACCTAAATCACGTATGACACAGTGTGGGACGACAGAATGATGTGATGGGTTCGTTAGAAGCAGCAAGTCATCAGCCAGGACAAAAGAGAAAAAATGCATGCCCAGAGTGAGCGGGGGCTGGAGGAGCCGACTCGGTGGAGGTATCATCGGAGAGAGGTAAAAGAGACTGGAATCTAATCACCGAAAACCAGAGAAAGTATCCATCACATCACTACACACTTCGGCTTCTTAGGATCCTTTGGTGGCTTATCACCCAGCTTGCCACCCGCTCCCCCCACCTCCAGTCGTTTCGTCTGCCGTAGGGCGCGGACGAGGTTAGTGAAGAGCAGCTCCACATTGTAAGCTGTCCTAGCTGAAGTCTCCATAAATTCGCACCCAAATGTTCGCGCAAGTGCGATGCCTTCTTCGCGTGATACTTCGCGCTCATAGGTCTTGTCACACTTGTTGCCGACCAACATGAAAATTGGCTTTTGACGTTTGACCTTGAGCATGGACTGTCGGAAGACTTCAAGGCGTTCGAACGTTGAGCGTGAGGCGATCGAGTACACCAGTATAAACCCTTGACCCTCGCTGTGCGGGACATTCAAATCTAGTTAAGCGAGGATGCTGGGCAAGACTAACCGAACCCATTGGTCCCGAAGTGTGGCGTACTCCTCTATCGAATGATGAGATTGGACCGCATCGACTGCAGAAGGTACGACGTACCTTGTCCGGCGGTGTCAATGACTTCTACGAAGCACATCTTATTATCCACGATTAGCTGCTTCCTATAAGCGTCTTCTATTGTTGGGTCATACGTCTATCGAGGGAATTCAGACCAAGACTGTCGAACGGCTGGACACGAATAGCGATCGCACCTCTGTAGTTCTCAGTAAGCCTAAGGGTCAACTGTCAAAACAGGGGGGTCGGCTCACCAACAAAGCAATTCAGCGTGAACTATAAGTGGTCAGTGGTGTGCATCACGATAGTCAGGGAGGGGGGACTTACTTGAACGGCCAATGCAGTTTTACCTACACCACCATCACCGAGGACAGCGACTCGCCAGCTATCCATAGCTTTGCAGTCTCTGGGAGATCTTGGGTTGGAAGGATAGAAGATAGTAGGATTGAGGAATAGAACCGAGGGGAAACGGGGGTGTCTGTGGGCAAGGAGTGAGATATGAATGCTAGGGCTAGGATCGGAACGCCTGCCTGCAGAGTCGAGAGAAGCCTTAAAGGGCAGCGAAGGTGAGTGAAGAGTATGCGAGATGAGACGGATGCGGTAGTGCCCACAAGAAAAGAAAGAGGGTAGGTAAAGGAAGAATATGTCGTGCAGAATCGTGCAAGGTCGTAAAAATGAAGGCACAGAAAAAAGCCTGTATAGATGCAGCAGCGGAGAGAAAGAAGACGGCGTTGATGAAGTGTTACTGCTCCTTCGAACCGTCGTATTTCAATTCTACAACTGCACTGCAAGTTTCCTGATGGCGGCGGGGTGAGGCTTGGTCAAACCCCTTTGTTTTGCCTTGCCAAACACAGAATCCTCTCATGGTTAAATATCTATTTCAATTTTATTTCCCATTGATTGTCCCCTTTTAGATTTCATTATTTACCCGACCTCCGCATGCACACAACCCCCCTCGAAGCCTTTATCTATACCAACTCCTCTCAGCGCTCAGCGTTCCATTCCCCGGGCATCGGAAAACTCCGCTCATCGCATCACACAGCTAGCTGCATCTGTCCACTACTACAGCACCCAATACAGCATCCATCATGGTTATCGCGTCCTCCTGGTCGAGATAATCGTGTCAAAGACCTACACACAGACCATTCTAGTCAAGTTCTTGGACGGGGGAAAAATGCACCCACACACAGCCGCATCGGAAAAGATGAAAGTTGATAATGAGTACCGTATCTGTCGCTTCGAATAGATCCATGTTTTGGTATCCGAATCCCCTTGTTCAAATCTTATCCGCTGCCGCCGCATCAGCCAAGTCGTAGTACCATTTAGATAGGAGCTTGGCCCCTGAGGCGATTTTGAGAGAGCCTTCGGTTTCAAAAGAAAGCACCGAAAACAAATAAGTCGCTAGAGACCAGTCCGCGAGCCCCTGTCGCATTCTGTGGAGAGTGCAATTCAAACCACGGACGATCCGACCCCCAATACTGGCTATGGCTGCAATCTGATTGCGCGATTCAGCAAGTGGCTAGGTTGGTGACTGAGTCGGATGAACCTATGAGTTTCACAGTCTGACGGTGCAGGCATATAATACGACGAATGTACAAGGAGTATCGAGGTTCTCTACTAGCTGAAGCTATCGGTCACCTGGGTACGCATACGAAAAGGTGGCTGGACGGACTTGACCTACTCCGGTGTTTCCGCTTCATCAGCACTCAGCATCCCGAAATTAAAAACCTTTGCTGATGTGGGAAGGAACAAAAATATGGCGAGGCTGCAACATTCTTTTACCTAGAGAGCTTATTGCCACCGGAACGAAGCGGTAAAAGATAAGAATATACTCTGCGTATTCGAGAAAGGCCCGGAAATACTTCATGATGATCTACACCGGTTTTATCGTCCTTGGGAGGATAGGGAAGAAAAGAGATTTCGGACACGAAGTACCACCTTCGAGAACCTGACCGACCCGCAAACAGATGTCAGTTCGCGTCTCTCTTCGCAGCGTCGTGTTTCATAGGTGGGAGATGCAAGGGGCGTAAAATCGTCCGATTGGCGATGGATGTCTTGAGATCAGACGTACCAAACCGTGATGGCTTGCCTAAAATTAGCTTTTTCATGAACTTTGCATCAAGGTAGAACACGCCCGAGTAACGTGTCCCTTGAACCGAACACTGACAATAAACACAATAAACAGTTACATGAAAAAACCACACTTACGTTCATTACGATGGTCATTGATCGGCCTTAGGGACGGTAAGTGATGGGAGAACATGCCTCTGAGGATGGTTGACTGGCTCGCGACAAGATGGGGCGCGGATGGCGATCAGGAGGCGATGGTGTGGGTCAAAAAGTTGACATTTTATGGTGACATGGCGATGAGCTAATGCAAATTGGTGTCGTAGCAAGATTGACGGAAGGCGCTATAGCCGTCTTTCAGGTGCGTAGGCGGATGGGTCTGCAGATATATCAAGTACCCATTGTCCAGGGACTTGACTTCCGATTGAACGCCTGAAAGTTAGTGCAGGACGCGACTCGACAACATCTGGACCGACTCCCAGGACGAAATCAAGTTAGATCATCACGGAATGCACATCGGAACACTTACTCTACACCTCGTAACCGTGGCGCGTGTATTAGATCCCATGCGGTGCTATGTGCAAAGAGCCGCACATGTGCATCATTGGTTTAGTTCCCTGCGAAGCGTGCCAGTGGGCATCTTACGTGACAAGGTCCTGACACTCGCAGGGCTTGAGTAGTGGCCAGACGGAGCACAAGTACCACAAGGTTTTTAAAGGAGGAAAGTTCGCACTAGTAAGGACTGGAATGGACATACCCTGGCATATGGGGGTAAATACCTAGTACTCTCCGCTTCCTTTTCGGAAGAATGCTCCAG
Source organism: Paxillus involutus ATCC 200175 (assembly GCA_000827475.1). NCBI lineage: Eukaryota > Fungi > Basidiomycota > Agaricomycetes > Boletales > Paxillaceae > Paxillus > Paxillus involutus. The sequence continues at coordinate 938,073 of KN819323.1, forward strand.
ATTGTCGCCGATCCAAGCAAGATGAAAGGCAACATCCCACACGGCCTGATCCTGGAGGCCATCGACGGTCGTCATCCCGGAAAAATGAGGGAATGGAAATGGACTCATGTATCAAACAAACACCGATATACAACAAAACGTCTCCACTAATGATTGGTGCGCGGGCCTGGTAGGTTTGAAGAGGACGATACGGAATGAGAAAAATAGGCGAAACATAAAAGTAGGTGGCCCAATGGCTATGGCATGGTATGTCTAGTGAAACAGTGGGCTTGTCGTGTAATAAACATCGAATAAGAACCTCGAAAATCCGGGAGAAGCACACAGGCGTGATTACAGATGGTGGACCATGAGTGCATGGGTCGAGGGTTGATATCAATGCGTGGTAACCGCCCCCTCCCCCTCTACTGCTTCTATCTCGCTGCAGGGGAATGTCAGTCTTGTCGACTGAATTCTCCCTGGGTAAGGTCTAGAATGAAAGTCGTCTTGAAGTTCTGTGGTGGCTCGATAAGCTTCACAGGTTTCTTTGACGAGAAGGTATTTTGCGATATGGAAGCGAACGGTCGAAGGGGACGAGACTGCGCAAAGTGAGGGTTACGCTTTGGTATTGATCTCGAGGGAGCAGGGACGGAGATGTGGGTGGACCCAGCCAGCGGAGAAGACACGAGTGGGGAAGCGGCTCCCAACTGTGAGCACATGGGGGACATAGCAAGAGCAGCTAAAAGAAAGAGGAAAGGTCAGACAGTGAGTTTCATTGAAGGGATAGATTTACCCATGGAAGCGAAAGACGTTGATGATATTGAAGGCGAGATAATGACCGTGATGACGCCAAGTCGCAGACTGGTCGTCGTTTGGGTTGAATTTATATAGTAAACTTGAGGCGAGTTGCAATTCTATGGGGCTGGAATCCAGTCGAACTCGCTAACCTTTACATACCGTTGGGGTCTGCATTTATGGGCGCTAATCACCGCAAACACACTCAAATACCCCTGATATTGGCTATGCCCTGCGAGGCTCTGTAGGTTACAACGCTCACCAATATTGAATATTGAGCATCACCACAGCACCAGTAAGTACCCAGGCCCAATGACTCTGAAAAACCTTCATGCCAACGCTGATTCTCGTGGTGATAGGAACTTGAGACTAACCCCTGGCAGTGTGTTTAATTTACCTGCCCCAAAGTTTTGTTTCTCGGCTCACGCACACGATTCGCCCTTATAACCGCAACCGCAAAACTACATACAAGGATGGAAACGCCCCGCACGACGCCACCTTCGTCACCCAAATGTCGACTCCCTTATAACCCATACCCCATATAACCCATACTCCCTCGTAACCCATAGGATTTTCAATTTCCCAAGTCAGTTTGCAGGGATTTCGTACTGATAACCCATACTGCGTCATATAACTCATACATGTACTCGGATAACCCCGACATGATAAACTCCATTAGGAATTTTTTGATAAATTTATGCCTCCGAGATGGCAACAATGACCCAAAACTAATCCAAAAACATAACTTTTCTCATTATGACACCTGTCGAGTTGACGGTTAAACGTTAATGAACTTCGCCTCGCAGTACTTCAGTGGTCAACTGTTTAACAGGCTCCCTCAGAACCCATACCCCTAGACCTATCCCGAGACGTATGGGTTATGAGGGAGTCGACTGTACTGCATTTTGCACACCGCGGGCCCTCGCTTCATGCCTAACTCTGACAATGCCCGCTTTTCATTCTCACCCAATCCAGCGTATTTTTGTGTATTGCCTCCGAACATGGGAGAATAGCGGTGCTTCACCGTCACCAGAACTTGCTTTTGGCTAGCCAAGAGAAATATCATTGGCGCTTGAGGCAACTGTATGCATCACTACTGACTAACTGGGATCGGATCCTGCTCCACTTGGGCCACACCAGATAGCAGAGGTGCCTTTGATCGACGTTGCGTTTTCTCCCGCGAGACCACGAGACCAACATGTTCCGATCTGTTCACTGCAGAATTCTTAACCGGATTAATTATTTAACACTCCAAGTTATCTTACACGCTGCCAAAAAACAAAACGATGCATTTAGATGATGTACAATGTGACACAGTTCCACAGGAAATATACAAACTTGACGGCTTGGTGTGCTGCTATAGTCATAAGCAAAGAAAATAGGGCCAACGATAGATGAACACATCTGAAAATTGGGGTTCGTAACCGCTGTGAGATGCAATGCGAATGAAATTAAGTGAAAAACAAAGGATTCGTAGGTTCGAATTAAAATAGTTGCTTGTTAGGATATTCCGTTGTGTGCAAGTGGATCGCGGTAGTGTAGTGTGGCGGGATCTGCGAAGTGCGTGTGTAGGGTAGTGACGATGATTTGCGCATGATACAACTTGGGTGACAGTCGGTGTTCGGCAGCGAAAGCCAAGCGTTCCGCGGCCAGCGAGATAAATCGGAGCTTGATCTTTGACAAAGCTGCACTCGTTCAGCTCCGCAGCCAGGCCGCCAACCTTCCCGACCTCTATACCTAATTAAGATGACAGATGACTGTCAAAGTCGAAATGATGCAAAGGAAGTGAAGACCGCGGAGAGAATATCGGCGGATAATGAGATATACAAGTCCACTGTGATAGTGAGACCATTGTCGCAATATGTTCCAGGTAATGCTGATGCCATGTCGACTGAAGAGCGCCCAATTTGACTGCGGGCTGCCGGGATGCTCATTGGACGTCAACGAGGAGATTGCGCTCAAGGATATATTTGCCTTCTTTATATCTTTGCGAGCTTTCATAAGCTCGATCCTGTAATCGTAGTTATACCTTGGAACATCAGTAATGGGGCAAGCACATACGTATTTCCATCCCAAGGTAGTGGCGCACTTGACACAGTAAATGTCTCGAACGGTGTGGTTACCAGTCGTCATCTGGCGGTCATTGGGTTCTCCCTCGACCACATTGACGCTGCACAAGATGTTAAGCACCGAGTCGAGCAGGAAACGCAGATATAGGTCTTACACCCCGTCGAATAGATAGGCGCGACCATGCTGGCCATTGAAAGCCTTTCGGCACATTTAACAACAAGACGGAGAAGGAGCACTGAAAGACGCTTACTCGTGATATCATCGAGTGGATGGTGGCGAGATGGGTCTTGCACTTGGAGCAGCCGTAGATGCGCTCTCCGGCGAGATAACGACGATACTTCATGCCCATTTCTGGTGAAGATACTTGTACGTGAGGAGGTAAGTCGGTTGTAGAATGAGCTGTGGGGATGTATGTCGCTTAGTGGGTGGTAGCGAGTGAACTGAGGATAATCTTAAGCTTGGGACTAAGCGTCCTTTATATTAATGGAGAGGTGAAGAGGAAAGACTCGGAACTGCAGGATAAGTAAGGGTGCGCTGCCGAAGGCCCCCAAATTGCGGATGGACGGCGTGACGCCTCATTCAAGTGGCGTCTTTCCCACCTTCTGCCCGCTTCCACGATCTGACGCTGCATTTATCGATGGTCTGTTGGCACCTCCAGCTTCCTCATGCTGCTACAAGCATCCAGCACGCCCACGTCAGGCCTTAAGCCTCAAGCTCAAGTTCTCGCACAACCTTTCTCTATGTCGTCTGTCCAGCTCGGTGGCCTTCGGGCCGTACCTCGAGGCTCGTGTAACCCATCCAGTGATTCGCGATTACCAAAACCGCTGTGTGGTTTCCGCATTTTCTCTGATATTTGGCTTCCATCATGTTCCAGAATAAATCCTCGCAGTCAGCATCACAATCGTTAACAGCGCTCTAATGCCAATCCATGCCTCTATCCCCGCTTCATTCACGGAGAGCGTGCGGTCGGCCCATCACACTGATGAGCTACGCTCCAACTCTCTCATCCAGCATATCATGGCAGTCGGATAAGTGTAGTTAGATCCGATTGTGAGCCTAATTATACTCGTCTGGCAGGTCTGTAAACAACTTGAAGGGTATTCATCACATGATGGCCTGACGTGATGAGCGCGTTGAGAACTTGGTGTACCCTGGCCTTGCGGCAGGTAGCAATATTGATGTGCGACCTCGATGCTGTTTCGCGGGAGTGCTGTGGGGTTTACCCTGCACAAACTGTGATGACTTTATCGCATGCACTGGCCAGGATGCTAGATATATTGCCATAGTATGATCATAATTATGATGTCCCTAAATAAGATTCGTCGCGTGATGCATGTTGGTTGAAATAGCCCTTGCGGCGTTCAGGGGTGGTGACAGGAGTCCCACGCGCTTAGATATTAATGAGGTGGCCAAGGTCCACGTAGGTGTGTTTAACTCTTGCAGGTGCTTCCAACGTTTCAATAGTCACGACACGACAAGCCTGTAAATTATTGTACTGAGATGTCGCAAGGTCAGTCGCGTCCCTCAGTCTAAAACAACACACTGTTTCTCATGTTTCTCTCAGAAAAAAAAGACACAGCCGTAAGGCTGTTGTCGCGTGCGCTTCACCGTATTCGCGCGACCCCCCCACGCATCATTGCCTCGCCAGCCACCCGTGAGTCTATGCAGAACTGTTGCTTAGGAACTATTGTCACACAGTTGCAGAACCTCGTCGTGCCGCTGTAGCCATTGTGATTCGTGTTGCCCCATCTTCAGTGGCGCCTCCCATCCCCAGCGACGAGCCTCTCCCAACCCTCAGTCAATTTTTTGAGCTCGACTGGGTCAAGGACCCCGCTGCTCGCCCAGAGGTTCTCTTCTTGAGGAGATATGGTTCCCCGTCTGATGGCGTACCTGGACATATCAGCACTCTAAACACCGGCTTGGCAGGGGATACTACCACCAAAGGCAAGAATAAAGCCGAAGAACACGTCGCCTTCCCAGGAGGACGAATGGAGGAAGGAGATGAAGGAGGCCTCTACACAGGTACGCCTTACTGGTTTCCACCTTATTCTAATCCACTCCTTGTCTAATGAATAGTCGTCAACAGCTATGCGTCAGACATGGGAAGAAATTGGCCTAGATCTTGCAGAGCGCGACTTTACATGCATCGGACAATTGGATGACCGGGAAATTACGACATCCTTGGGGAAACGCTTACTTATGATACTCTCTCCTTTCGTCTTTTTGCAGCTTACTCCCCATGCACTATCAACGGACCCTGCTGATGGCACCACTATCCATTGGATGCCTCTCGAAACACTCATCAGTGCTGTGTTGCCCGAACAAATTGGTCAGACGAGCTCAAGAGGCCGGTGGTCAACCGTGACGGCAGATGCTGCTTCCAGACTGACGCCGCGACATGCTGCCATCCTGAAAATCCTTGTTCGAGTCCTCATTGGAAGCATGCAGTTCCCGGCCATTGTCTTGGATCTACCAGATCCTGAAGTGTACCCGTCCACCGTCGCATCTCCTGTACTTCCAAGCAGTGCTTCGTATCCTGCGCTAACACAGGACGTCCTTGAAAAGGGAATCCCATCTGGTAAGGTAACTCCGGGACAACGAAAGAAACCGTCCAAGCATTATCAGCTCAAACTTTGGGGGCTCTCACTGGGCATGACGCTCGATCTGATGGCGAACATGGTGCCGGAACCATCGCCCGCACAGCAGGCTGCTGGCCAACCCCTCCCTAGCTTGCAACTGCCCTTCCATCCTGTTGGTGGCGAAGGTATGCGCATTGACGCCGTTGCACCTAGCCTTGCCAGTGTGTTCCCTCGGTTTTCGTATCCGGATGTCAACTTCTGGATCTGGTAACTTCGGACCATTTCTTATTTTCGCCACGTTTGTTTACTGCAGTATGATAGGGTCTTTGGAAAGCGCTACCGCGAGGTCGTACGTGGTTGGGAAGCGAGCATACGTGAGGGTGGATCGAATGACCGGCGGTAAGGATCCTTCTGTATCCGTTGTCTTAGGTGGCGCTAACCGCGTTACACAGCTTGAACTGGGCTGGTACTGCTTTGAATAACTTCTACGCTGCTGTGCGCAAGGCCCTTATCGTCGTTATCGTTCTTCGTGCCATCGGCGTTCTCTGCGGCCTTGTTTTTGCGGGCTGGTGGCTTCTAGCCTGAGGTTGGACTTGGATTTCTACTCTATCGGCCAAATACATCGGATCCTGGGCTCGTATTTGATAATCTTTCGTTCTCACTATGATGTTTTGTTCACGTACATTAGCCACGTGTGCATGAAGCACCTCTTATAGTACATACCTACAGCGACAATGCCGACGACGGTGCAAGGATTTTGTTTAACGACTGCTGGGGACTGGTACATCCGAGACACTTCATTTTCTACTTCTTTAATATGCTATTACTACGGTGAACACCACCCTGTGTGTACGTGGCATATAACTTCAACCAAGCGGTAGTCCACAAACATCGCAGTCACTGCGTCCGTGATCGTTCTCGAATGTACAGTGCGGGCAGACCTTGACTCGAGAACTACCACCACTTCCTCCACCACGGGCAGCTTCTTCAGCCGCGATTTGGTCGAAGACATCCTGGGGAATTTCGTCATCCATAGGCCCCAAGTCCGTCGGTGCTGACAACGACGGTCGAACGGCTGTTGCGCATGTCAAAACATACAGGAGAGGTTATTGCATACAGAGTACTCACGAGCACTTTCCCGGGCAAAAGTTATCAGAGTCTGCCAGCCATCCGTTTTCACAAGCCCGTCTAGGGACGAAGGATCCTCCAGTAATCGAGGTGAGGTGACTGTCCGCATGAAAACTTTGATGTCCTCCTGAGGATGGCAAGTTAGAGCCGCAAGCTTAAATTGGAGGGGGGAAACATACTGGCGACAACAACTGGGTGGTCTCGAGGAATGCGACTAGGTGCCAATCACTGAGCCATTTCGCAAGTTCAAAATGCTTGGATTGGTCCTGGAGGGAAGGTGCCCCTAGTCGGTGTAGTGAACTGAGAACGCTTTCAACTCGCTGATCTTCAAGCCCCGGGCGGTTTTCGATCGCGAACTTGGTAGAGCGGAAGAGAGGGTTGGGACTTTGGGGAAACCCATGAGTGACCTGTGATCCGTTTCATCAGACGTGGGACGACTCGTTTGGGGGCTGCACTCACGTTGACGAGTAAATATTCCACGGGGAAACACGGTTTCGCACTCTTCTTCACCTCAAGACCGTACTCGTTCTTGTACCGATAAAACACATCGGGTACATAACGGGCCGCATCCTGACTGCGGTCTTCCTCCTTCACGCGAACGATGCCAGGTTCTACGCTGGCTTCCATCATATCCGCGTCGACCATGGCACAAGCTTGTTCCGAGACTTGATAGGCAGAAATGTCTACTTGCCCATCCTCCGTTGCCGTGAGAATCGCAGTAACCATGCGCGAGCCGAAGGCGCCACTTGAGGAGGACCGCGATGGCGTAGGGTTGGCTTTCTGAATGGTAGCAGCAAAGATTGCTTCCAACGAAGATACAAAGTAGGACTGAGCATGCCGTTTATAGACATTCTTCGTCCTGTCTTCCGGAGTTGGATCAAGGTCCGTAAAAATATATCCAACGATAGTTAAAGGCATAGCTGCTGATTTGGCCAGCTCCCTGATGCGGTGCTCGTCTTCCCACGGGATGCCTAAAGTTAGGCCGTCGAGTTCGCCTTCTTGAGGAGGCTCGTAAATTGCCTCTACCACCGCTTTGATCCCCATTGGCACCTTATCATAGGGTTCGTAGCGTCCTATTAACCACCCGAAACGCTGAAGCCCGGTTGCCCTCCATGCCTGAAGGAACCGTTCTACGATGTCTTGGGAAGCAATCTCCAGGTGGTCTACCATACGGAAAGGCTGAGATTGGAGGGTAATTGCTGAAGGCTGGCAGGCGGTACATATTCCGGCGGGCCATGATGGGTGATTGCCAGTCGGACAAGGTACTTTCACCTTGTACGAAGTCGGCGAGAGAGGGGGGAGAGCCAGAGTAGCGCTCGTGGATGTCTTAGGAGACAATTTGCGGAGATACGCATGATATGACAGGTGCTTGATGCTATGCTCTGTCTGGTAGGCAACATCATATGGTTCCAGAGGCATGCAGTAATCGCACATCCCATTCGCAGCGTGTTTGCAGAAGCGGGAGTCGCGGCCGCGAGGAATTTTACCGTCTACCGATCTCCAGTACGTGTCGACAGGATCCTCCTTCGCGCTGTCCCATGCATTGGGGGCAGGTTGTGGCTTGGAACTCGCTAGTGGGCGCTGGTCAGCAGGCGATGATGTATCTGGTAAATTGGACGTGGCTAGGTCTTTATAATTCACGAATAGCAGAACTCCGTGCCTAGATAGGTCATAAGTATCTGAAAGAAAACGTCCAGTTGACACGTACTTCAATCCCAGTGATTGTAGATTTCGCCCCTTAAGACGGTTGACTGGTGTCTCGTTACCCCGTGGCTGGTCTGAGATGGTGATCGAGGATGGATCGACATTCTCACTCGCAGTGCCAATGATCTAGCCATACGTCGGTCAGACGGTGTACCAAATGGGGAGGCTAAACCATGCCTTGTTCACGAGCTGATCTATGCCATCCGCGGGAGAGAACTCGAAACGAAAGTTTCCGTCCTTGGACCTGATTCTGATCAGCTACAAAAGCGTCGAACCAGTCCTTCCCGTAATATTTCCATGTACTTACCATGTTGTTAGCTGATCGATGTTCTGTTGTAGTATCAGATGGTGTTCTTGAAGAGAGACGTGCAACTTGCTTTTGGATGGCCTGAAAGTGACGCGTACCAGATCTAACTGAGCTGACTAAGCACACCTTTATGTTCCGCGATCATTGTATGATAATCTTGATTCCAGTATTTTCGTCGCAATCAGCCTCGCGCGAGCTGGCGCTCGAGAACGAACGAAGGGAGCCAGCAAAACACGATTGCTCTCAGGTCCAATTCGCCATGCACATACTACTCTTTTGGACTCCCGCGATTATATGCTTGCGATGTGAATACCTGGCTTGCTCAGCTCACACGCTGGGAACTAGGTAAGTGCCTTACCTTGGCCGTCATAATCGACGCCTAACCTTTTCTGAAATGACGAACCACTGGCATAAGTGAACGCGTTTCTGCTACACACCTCACAAGCGGAATATGTTTTTTTCCCCCTTGAAATTCCACAGGTCTACCGGTCCCACTGGCTCTATTGGCTTACGTAAGAAATGCCGTGGACTTGCTTGCGCCTTGTCGCAATCATAAGACTGAATTGCGAGTCGGAATTGCGCGACTGAAGCTCGACATAGCTTCACGCACAACATCCTGAAACTGATAATGGACTCCTTAATAGCTTATCCACTGCACAGGTCATGCCTCCTTTGGTCAGTGTTCTCAACCGCGAGGAGCTCGATTCCTTTCCCCACGAAGTTATTCAAGCAGAGTTGAACAACTGGCAGCAAATCTTGTTTTACGGTGACATGGACGGGTATCCAAATTCTGGTGACAAGCGTCATGACCAAACAATCAACCCTGATGCGTCAAGTTCCTCATCACCGCCCAATGAGAATCGCAATATAGCCAACGTAAGGAAATCCTCTGACATCGCGGGCACAACCAAGCTCAGGCGTCTGTTATGACATTAGGTTCATCAAACGAATGCTCCGTATTTCCCGGCCCATGGCTCTCCACCACAAATCCAGCCAGAGACGTACAACTACCTCATTCATGCGTTGCTCTCGTTGCAGGGTTCAGCACCCCATCCATATCCTCAGAATCATCCAGGAACTTATCCCCACACGACGCAACCCAGTTCATTGCTGCAGTTCACCCCCCCTAACTATGGATGGCCATCGTCCTCGGATGGCGCTCAACTCATGCCCGCCGCCCTAGGCTCTCCGTCTTTTTTTCCGTCGAATGCACCGGTACCGTTAGCCCATGGAGCTGCACCACAAAATATAGCTAGCTCTTCACAATTGCCCCCTCCACCTGTAACAGTGCCCTCGAACGCTTCGCCGGAACAAGACCCTGATCAGACGGAGGAAGGAGTCCCCACCACTGAAGACAAGCGGCGTAGGAACACGGCTGCCTCAGGTAAAGACACATACTGACTCGCTTGGTTTGTCGTCGTGACCTCATTATTGTGCTTGCAGCGCGGTTTCGGATCAAGAAGAAACAGAAGACGCTCAACCTTGAGCGTACAGTCTCCGACCTGAGTGGCAGGACAGAGGAGCTCGAGCGAGAGGCAGCAGAACTCAGACGAGAAAATGGGTGGTTAAAAGAAATTGTCCTTCTTAAAGGGAAAAAGCTTGCTGCTAGCTCTCAGCTGGCAAGTTCCGCAGCTCGGGACAGCCAGGAGGAGAATGATCACACCGAGTCGGAATCGGAATCCAGAGAGAAACGTAACGACAAGGGGAAGGGGAAGGCTAAGGAACGCTGAGGCATGAGGCTTTGAGGAGGGAAGGCACCCTCTCTGTTAATGGCTGGTCTTT
>KN819323.1:967702-992656 GCA_000827475.1 Paxillus involutus ATCC 200175
CTTCATCGTCTTTGCGACGTCTGCGAAGGGAATCCATTCCGTGCGGTATGACAACTGCTTATAATTGAGGACAAAGCTAGATGAAATCGAAAGGCATGGTCAGCGGTGTGTCCATTCAGAAAACTGTGATAGTGCTTACCAGTGCACCACGTCATTGGGGAATATGGTCTGTGTTGACCATCTAGGTCAAAGAATTTGATGGGATCGCCTTCGGTGGACGCCATCGTGAACTTGTAGGATGAATCGTCCACCTGAGGGACACGTAGGGCCTGCTTTTATATCCGTACGGGGGTCTGTGCTTACGCGGCGTGCGCAGCAATATTATTTTCGTCACAAATTCGTCAGCTACCTTGTATATTTCTGCAAAGCCTCGCGGCCACAGTAATCGTTTCCTGACCTGATATCGTCTATAAGTAATGAATGGAGAATAGCAAGGAAGTCACCCAGCGAGTTGTCCTTTGGTATTGGGCGCCCAGCACTTGACAGTACTCAGTGCGCAACGTTCAGCCATAAGTAACGCAGGCCCTTGTGTACTGCCAGTGCATGTGACGGTGTTGTGGGAGAGCCTGGAGACTAGCTAGGAGTTCGAGAATAGGATTCCAAGCTGTCTCGTCGGTAATCACCTATATAGTTGCCCTAGCCCAGGAAGACTCGAGCAAAGAGCAAAGCTTTGTCAGTGAAATTCAATATTCAACGTTTCAACGTTGTTAGGTTGTGGTGATCACGGGATGGAATAAAAACTGATAGCCCACCGCGAGGGTCGAACTCGCAGCCTTCAGATCGCCTAGTCATAAGAGTCTGACGCTCTATCCGATTGAGCTAGGCGGGCGATGGGATCTATGTGAAAGGGTTCGATATCACGAGCAACAATAGAATCATACAAATGCCAAGGAATACATTACATACACGATAACATTCCTGTAAAACGAATAGCAATGATTATACCAAATGTCATATATCATACACCAACTCTGCGTTCGGTAGTGAGCAAAGGGAGGGGATTTGTGCTAGAAGGAAGAAACCTACCTGCGCACGACCTTCTTCTGCCCACTGAATTTAATGATCTCCCTCTTCTCCAAGATAAACAGGGTTCGTTCCAAGGCGTGACTGGAATAACCTTGCTGCGTGACGAACTCCCTGACTAGACTCTGGTAGCTCGTACTCCATCCTACCGGGAGCCGCCTTCGAAGCTCCTTTTCTATGCGACCCATCTCTTCGTTGAGCTCGCCTCGAGACATTCCATCAACAGAACCCGCCGAGACGGCATCCATGGTAGAGAATTTGAATAAACGTATGGCTTCTTCGACGTGGTGGTTCTGCACAATGGGGGACAGGGTGAGCTTGGCGAGGGACTCGGATATTCGAATGATAGCTTCCAGTTGACTACAAACGTAAGCATTAATGATTAAGGCTGAAAGATAACTGAAAACGTTCAACCGACCGAATAGTGATGGGTATCGAACTTCGTTCGTCGTTGTCACGTTCAACCTGTTGGACCTGCTTTCGCAGGCTAACGAAGTGGCTGCTCAACATCTCCTGAGCGTCTGGGGATAGCCGAGGAGCGCATCTCCTAAAAACCTGATGAGCAGAGATTCTGAACTGAAATACCAAGGCTACCTTTTGCAATACGCAATGTATCGCTTCATTTTGTCGATATCAATCTCACCGACTACCTCACCGTTCTCGTCAGCGTTTTGGTTTGGTCTGTTCATGTGAATGTTCATGACATGTTTTGCGATCATCTGGCAAAGGAGGATAAGAAAAGAGCCAGTGACAAGGATCGAGAGGCGAACCCGGTCACGCTGCTCATTATGTTCGTCCTTGACAATAAATATCATATCAAAACGAGACAATATCGTGGTTTGGAAATCGATGTTCTGCAGTAGATCAGGTGAGCTGTCGAGGCACAACCAAGACCAACATGATGTACCTCGCCTGGACTGCGTCCTTCGTCGTACCTGCCCCAAACTGGATTCGCCGCTGCAAGGACACTCGTCCGAGAGTTCAAGACCGTTGTGATACCAGCCTTCGCTATGGATATGGTCTGCTGCTCCATCGCCTCGTGGATGGCAACACGGTCTTCGTCACGCATCTTGTCGAACTCATCGATACACACAACACCAGTGTCGGCAAGGACCATGGCACCACCTTCCAGGTAGAACTCACGCTGTCCAGGTAGCGATCAGCAACCTTGAAAACTACGTTGTTGTAAACTCACAGAAAGCGCGTCGCGTTGCACCGAAGCTGTCAGACCTGCTGCACTCGAACCCTTACCCGATGTATAAACGGCGATTGGCGCGACCTATGAATATTATTAAGCAAGAAGACGGGACAAATGCAGAAAAACCTACCTTCTCGACGAACTTGAGAAGTTGGCTTTTGGCTGTGCCAGGGTCTCCGAGTAAAAGTACATTAATGTCTCCCCTCAATCGCATTCCGTCAGGTAACACTTTTTTAGAGCCTCCAAACAGAAGACATGTGATTGCCTTCTTGATATCTAAATCGCATTCAGCAACCTATCTCTCAACGCGAACTTGGATTTACCTAGACTGCCAAAGATACTTGGAGCTACACTTTTCGCGAAGCGCTCGTAGAATCCTTCACTTCGTGCCATTTCGCTGAATTCCTCTTCTTCTTCAGGGCTGAACTGCACTCCGAAAGGATTCGAACCTGCGCCACCTGCAGACGGTGAAGATAACTCAATGTGAACAAGGCGAAGATATGGCTGTCGAAGGGCAGCTGGGCCGCTGGATTTCTACGTTCCACACTTAATAGAGACTTGGAAAGTATATTGCGGACTTACGTTTTTTGCTGAGTTAAATGTCGAATAGATCCCAGTGGCAATGATGCGTGATCCGGGGACAACTATTCCCGTTAGATATCTATCCGCGGACAAGAGCATATGACGAGGAAGTTCTCCAACAGGTACCATGTCAGGAGCTTCCTGGAGCTTAAGAGTCTGTTGGTCCACAAAGCTCGACTTGGAATGAACAACGATATACGGGTCAAGCGGACAGTCTTTCTTCTGATTCTCCAGCTCAGGAGCGTCGCAGACTCTTGGAAGACCCCGATCAGAACCACTGCCAATCCCGCCAAGACCTCCAGAGGGGTATATGATTTTCGTCGACTTGCATGCACGGCACTGAAGGTGGAGCTTTGTGGATCTGGAGGAGAGGACGGAAGCTGATATCACAATGCCTGGTATGCGGACTAATTTGTTCATCGTGTCTGCGGTGAGATCACGAAAGCGCTGCATGTTTAGTCCAGATTGGATCGTTATTTGGACTTTGGGGATGGATTGGAGTGCCGCTTCTGCTCGTTCGTCGGAACTGCCTGCAAGGGGGAAAAGGATTGCCCGAGCAGCCTTAGTGGCCGCATTTTCAAACTGGGTATCGCGTGGGTGTGAGACGCGGGTGCGTGACCATCAAGTATGACCTACCAGTGGAAGAATGTCTGCTGGTCGATCTTGAATTGCATGTGCAAGTTCGTCATTGTACAAGCCAAGGTGGCGAAGGTCTACTTCTAGCTGATACTGCTTCAAGAGGAGATTTCCACGAAGCTTGTCTCTGTGGCGCGATCAGACTCCCAGGTACGTTCAAAATCTGAGAAAGCAGACCTGTAGATGAATCCACCTCCCACTCTGTACTGCAGCAAGAACTCAAGAAGGAGCTTTTCGGTCTCGGAAGGTCTGTCTGTCGAGATTGGAGCTGGTGGGTCATGGACATTGACAGTGAAGACACGGTTCGCGTCGAAGCCAGACATGATGTGGATCAAGTGAAGACCCTGAATGAGACGCGAGTACGAACATTAATCGAATTTAGGGCGGGTTCTTTCGCGTTTGAAGACAAGCATTATCGATATAACGGAAACATATCAACAACTCCCGTTTAGCTCAGTTGGTAGAGCGCGTCACTAGTAATGACGAGGTCAGTCGTTCAAATCGGCTAATGGGAATTTAATTTTGCTCGCCCCTTTTTGTTGCTGCTGTGAACTACACTGAGGGTACTTGGCGGTGGCCACTTCAGGACTTGCATTACAACACAAATTATTATCGTGACTTCAATGGACACCGACGAGCTCTCAGTCGTGCTGCCATCCAGCACGACATCAGGCCTTTCTCTTTCACTGTAGGTCGATCACGTCGTCGTCATCAGATATCACACTTCACGACAGCCTATAGACACCCCTTGCCGATCCTAAACATCTCAGAGCACCTCACCCGATTGAAGCTTCAAACGAGATCGAATTTGCCGTTCGGTAAGTTTGCTATCGTGAACAAATCATAGGCATATGCCGACTGTGTCGTATGCAGTCCTTGGTGCATTGCTAGGTACACAGAATGGTCGAGAAGTGGAAATCGTTAACACGTTCGAGCTCGCACTAGAGGAGGGTCATGATGACAAGGTCGATCACGGATTCCTTGTGCAAAGGAGAGATCAGTGTATGTCATGTTCTCTCGGTAGCTTGCTTTCCTTGTGTTAGCTGGCGGTCACAGATAAACAAGTATTTCCTTCACTGGAGTTTATCGGGTGGTACACTGTCGCACCAGCACCCACCTCTCGCCACATAGCACTCCAGGAGCAGGTTAGCCCAAGATTTGGTTGTTCTTCATGTGCTGATGATCACATCGACAGTTCACAGGATACTGCTCGACGTCGCTCCTCCTCCTTCTCGAACCCTCTTCGTCTGCGCCAGCTTCGTCTGACATAACCAGTCAAACACTTCCCTTTAGAGCCTATGAGCCTTCAGTTGAGATCAGGGACAAGAAGACACGATCTGTGTTCATTGAGGCACCGTATAAAGTGGAAACTGGGGAGGCTGAGCGTATCGCTGTCGACTGGACGGCGAAAGGTGGAGGGGGCAGTACTAGCTGTGAGCGCCTGGCTCCACTCAGAGCCGCAACGCAGTATACTCACGCCCCCCAGTGGAATCTCATCTGCAGACACAAAGAGCTGCAGTGAAGATGCTCCATGAGCGGATTCTAGTGCTGGTACAATATGTTACGAATGTAATCGCAGGTGGGTGTCCAGCTGTTGGTTAGACCCTTTATCTCAAATGACCCTATAACGCAGGCCAAGTCCCGAAGGATCACACCACCCTCCGGTCACTATCGGCCTTAATCGCATCACTTCCCGCAAGTGAAAGCAAAGGATTTCGTAAAGAATTCGATACCGTGAGTCCAGCTTATCTTATGCTCACAGACCATCATGGCGATTGCCTCTCACGAAGATATGGTTATCATCGATATGTTACCCGCCATATGATTGACTCTTTTGTTGTGGTCCCATGCAGGAATATGAAGACGTACAGCTTACTGCATTCCTCTCTGCCCTCACGAAATCGACGAATGTGTTAAATGATGTGAGTGATGCTGACTTCGGACTGCTATTAATGGGACTGTGCTGACCTTCCTTACTTTCCCCCGGGAAATACTTCTAGCTGGTGGATAAGCACCTTGTTATGAGTGGTGTTTCGCGTGAAGAACGAACCATGGGGCCCGGACCGAGAAGGCGGATGGGGAGGCAGGGAGGTATGCCTGGGGACTGGGCGATGCACTCTTGAGTTGGGTGATAGATTGAACCATTACTTATCCACTCTTATGGCATACCTGGACATTGCAACCTAGTACTAGTGTAAGTAGCTACACTTCGAAGGAATCGCGCAACCTGGGCTGGTGGCCCAGCGAACATGCTCGCACGCCTAATGTATCGAGATATGCACCAAATTGGTACGGGCATCACAGGACGCTGTATCATTTTCTGTCATCCCGAGCATGGCCTCTCAGACTGAATCCCGTCGCATGGCCCTTCTTCGAACTCAACCTTGAAGGAGGTAGAGAGCATGCTTTGTTTAGTACAACTGGCTCTACGGAATGTATTAGGTGTCGATCAATCGAAGAATGCCAGTGGCTCCCCATAAAGGGTTCTGCGTACATCGCTTTCGCCTTGTTTGGGGACTGACGGTGTATAGCCCAACTCGATAGCAGCGGACTGTGCGCCCTCGTAGGCGTTATTTGGCTGAACCAGTTCGTTGTTGGCCCATTAACGCCGAGCACTGGCAAGGTAAGTACTATGTCTTCAAGTTCCATAGGCACTTCGCTGCGGTACTCAGGCTTCAAGGACGACCAGCAAATGCCTAAACCTTGTCGCTCTCATTGCGCTCGTCTTTAAATGGGTCGTGGATCGGAAACGCAGGACTACGAGCGATTTATTAGGGAGTTTCTGTTCATGTGTTGTGCCCAGAGGGTCGGTTGTGGAAACAAATAAAATATTAGGGCAAGAAATACACCTTACAACACATTAAGCACCAACTGCCTCCATACTTGGCATGTATCCCTCCTTCAGGCTTCTCTCCAGCCTTCTGATATCCTCAATCGAGGTCGCCATTGCGATAGCTTGTTTGACCCTTTCAGCTTCTTCCTTTGACATCAACCGGCCAGCCTTTTCTGCACCCAGGGCCAGCTTAGGTTCATCAGTTGTGACGCTAGTGGTCTTTGCACCGTGTTTTGAAACGGTCGTCGAAATCGTCGTTGCGAGCGCAGTGGGTAACCCCTCTGCGGTGATGAACAAGGACTTGCCCGTTTGCCGCTCCTGCATGGGTATAGGGGTTCCAATAAGCTGCATCGACGACAGACAGGCTTGGATAACAGTGGTTGGCGCACCTTATCCCGGATTCTCTGAAAATCCAGAACTCTCAGGCATGGTATTCTCCACGCAAGCCACTCGCGATACCATTTTTTTTCTCGGACAGGGTTCCCGAGTAGGGATAGGTATTTTAGATTTTTTAGTTCCTTGAACGGTTCGAGATCGCCAAGTTCAGAGAAGTTGTTGCCCGTGAGGACAAGGGTTGTAAGATTTGGAACTGACAAGTGAATGGATGGGGAGATGGAGGCGATACGGTTATTGGCGAGGAGGAGTGTTCGTAGACGTTTCAGGAGGGGGAGGTTCCCGAGTGCGGCGATGGAATTATCAGTCAGATCTATGGTATCATGTTGGTCCTATGCCACAATGCAGGTGTTGACTATGGTAGGGTAATAGATCTGATCAGACGATACATACCTTGGTAACACCGAGGTTTTCGATCGTAGGGATTTTGTATCCTTTGTCGAGGCTTTAGTACACTCTTGGGGATATATCTCTAAAGCACTCACCACGAAGATCAAGCTGGCGCTCTTTTACAGGGTTTATTGCAGAGGGTGCTTGAGCAAGCAACTCTGGGGTGAGCTTGACCATGGCTGCAGTGTAGAGCTATGAGGCAAGCCGTGTACGTTTCAGACTCAGACGCAAACGCCAAACCGCAACTTGAACAACGCATCAACTGCGACGACGCGTTCCTCAAACTTCATCGACATCCCCGCTCTGGCGTCCAATGAAGCCCATATACCAGAGACTCAATCTGTGTGTGCATTGGTCAGGTTTCAGAAATGAGGCGTTCTCACATTCCTTTGTGCACCAGGTTCATTGACGGCCAGGATGCCTATACTTTCGTCCCCGTGGAACCACTGGGCGCGCAGTCCCTCACAATACAGAGGTCCACTGGTGACATAGTTCTCAACCGTAAGTTCTCTCGACCAAGGGAGTACTCTGCGCTTGTTGACCTTCGAAGCAGCCCCGAACACGTCGATACCTGCAACTGCCTCGAGATATGAAAAAACAGTATATGGGATACTCGGGATGATCTCTCTGGCCCTATGTACGCCTCCCGGGTAAATTCTTCAGACACAAACTGACCGACATTATTCTCAATAGCGGAATATATTATTATTATGACTGGCCGCGAGCACCGAGCACGCCTCATGGGCCATGACATATACCGTGCTGCAGACTTTGACATCCTCCCTCTCAACCCAAACGTCCCTGCGCAGAGCCCACCACACCCCGTTGAAGGACACTTGCTGGCGCTTGTGCGGTCTCATTTGCTTGGAGGCCAATTCTTGTTTAGCTATGCATGGGATCTGTCTCGGCGGCTACAGACACAGTGGAATGAGAGGGAGGATGATGAGAAGAGCGCCCTCTGGGAACAGGTAAGTTTGGTATTCCCGTCTACAGTTATTATGTCTGACAGTATACTAGGCGGACGACAGGTTCTTCTGGAACAAGTGCATATTCCGTGCTTTAATTGAAATACACATGTTAACGGCCTCGTCCAGGTTCTTACAGTCAAGGCTAATTGATACTGACATTGCCCAAGATGTGAGTAAAGTTGATGTATTCACCGAGACATGTCTGACACCGAAACACGAGTAGCTCAGTCCATACATCCTTCCCATCATCTACGGCAGTGCGTATTCACCTTACAGAAATCCCTCATCTAGGCTCACAGTAGTCACCAGCATTTGATATCCGTACCGTCTACATCCACGGACACAGAATCCAGCTATGCATTATCAGTCGGAGGTCACGCTATCGTGCAGGGACCCGGTACTTCCGCCGAGGCGTTGACCATGAGGGACACGTTGCAAACTTCAATGAAACAGAACAGATACTACTTGTTGAAGAACAAGCAGCAGGGCGCATTTCGAATATCGAAAAGTTCTCACACAAGCTCAGCTTCGTCCAAATCAGAGGCAGCGTTCCCGTGTTTTGGGCTGAAGTCAACACGTTGAGGTACAAGCCTGACCTGCAAGTCATGGACCTTCAGGATACCGTAAGTAACCGCGCGTGGCATTCGAAGGAATGCTAAACTTTCACCAAGGTCGATGCAATGCGCCTACACTTACAAGAGCAAGTCTCCATATATGGCGAACAGAGTCTCATCAACTTGGTCAACCAAACGGGGTACGAACAGCCTATCAAGGATGCGTATGAACGCGCCTTCAACCAAGTGTGTACACATCTTTGTTCATTGCACTCCACTTAACTGCCTCTTCCAGATCGAGCTGCCAGACGTCAAATATCAGTATTTCGACTTCCACAGCGAATGCAAGCACATGCGTTGGGATCGTATCAAGATTCTTATCGAGAAGATGCAAGAAGACCTCGCGAGGCAGGGGTATGATACTCTGGTTGTTGCATTGTGCACGCACTCACTGGCTATTAGTTACTTCCACCTTGACATGTCACAGAGTGATCCCGTGAAAAATCAACAAGGTGTGGTGCGCACGAACTGCATGGATAACCTGGACCGCACAAATGTGGTGCAGGCAGCGTTGGCGAAGTGGACACTCAACCACCAGCTCAAGTTTCTTGGCGTGCTAGCTGAGGGCGAAGAGCTTGACGATTTCGAAGCGCTGAGCAGAGACTTCCGAGAAAGTGTGTTTCCAACTGAGCCTTCATCACCTGCATCCACTGATAACAACCAATTAGTGTGGGCCGACCATGCTGATCTGATCTCGAAAGCATACGCTGGATCTGGTGCCTTGAAGACAGACTTCACGCGAACCAACAAACGGACGAAGATCGGTGCCCTTGAGGATGGCTACAAGAGTGTTGCGCGATACGTGAGAAACAATTACTTCGACGGCGCAAGGCAGGATGGCTTCGACCTTCTGACTGGTGCATGGACGCCACGAAAGAATCCGATAACGGCTGTCTCCCTGTTGGCGGATAGCAGACCTCTTGTCATTCGTTCAGTGAGTCGATTGCAGATTGATTAGGTCATTCCCGCTAACGAACCTGCAAGGTGCCTTACATCATGTCCTTCTCACTTTTCATGATTTGTGCCGGCCTCACTCTGCCTAGATCTTCAGGTAAGTTGTTGACATGTGAGGGCCTCATGTACTCACCTTCGGTACAGACTACTCTCTTTTCTACTACTTCATGCTTTGGTTTGTCATCGCAGCACTTTCGATCGCGTTTATCATGACCCACGGCATCGAATACGTCTCGTGGCCTAGGCTGATACCACCAACGGATATTATTTACTACGAGGGGCCAGGCTTCCGGTCGGGACATCACGGCAAGGGCTTGAAAAGCCCACTTGCACAGAAATTTGGTTTCTCTGGGAAAGACCTCCCCGCCAACGGAGTTCCATTAAGGAAGAGGGCGTTGACGGTGAACAAGATCGAGGAGATCGAGATGGGAACGAAGAAGAGAGTCGACTGAGCTATGCTGAGACGGGTAGTTTCGTCAGCTATTTTTTTATACACTTATGATTGACATTTGTCTGGACTTTTGTCTTGTGTCCTCTATATATTTCCATGAGATTTGCGTGGTATCTCAATCACTGGCGACGGCGATGCCAGACAATGCCTTGATCGTTGCCCAAAGTTCAAGTCGTGCCAAAGTTGTGGTTCGATCATATTCGCTTGCCTAATTTGGGCGCGCAACCAACGCCACAGCGGAGTTCGGAATCCTACTTATCCAAATTTTCTAGGCATATCGCCCCTCCAGCTTGTACAATCGTTTTCATACGCAATAATGTCTGGTAAAAAGCGCGCCTCTCCTGGCACCGACACGGAGAAAAACCCACTCGAGGGCGTCGAGCTCGGCGACGAGGATGCCCAAAAATTGCAAGATGTTCAAAAGCAAATTGAGCGCACCGAGCTGCTCCTAGGTACGTTGCATTTTAGGATCCAGCTGTTCCGATCCTACATGATTCATATTCACCTTAGAACGTCGCGGCTACCAAGCGCTTCTGCCAGTCTACGAAAGGCGACGTGCGATTGCTAAAACGATACCAAAGTTCTGGCCCGTCGCGTTGATGAATCATCCTTTGATTTCCTTCCAAGCTCAGCACAACATCGACCGCGTTGCTCTGAGCTACTTGGAGGACTTCTGGGTCGCTCGTAATTCCAAAGAGCCGAGATGCTTTACCATCGAGTTTGTGAGTTTGCTCTCGTGTGTGATGTGACCATGTTGACGTGTACGTTAGTATTTCAAATCAAACCCATACTTCACGGATTCTGTCCTGAAGAAAGAGTACATATATGTTCCTTCGGCTGCTGCTGCTAACGAGATGCCAGACGAGGATGGTTTGACTTCTTCCATGCTTGACTTCTCGTGGGCCCGTGATGTGCAACCCTCGGTATGTGTTCTTGGACCCACATGCGCTCCTTGCTTATCGTCCTCGTTATGCAGGCCACTAAAATCAACTGGAAGGATCCTGAAAATTCGTTGACAAAACTACACCCTCGCGTAGAGGAGGACGAGGAAGAATCTGACATGCCTGCTGAAGCTGGCAGTTTCTTCAACTTCTTTGAAATTGCGTCTGATCCATTTGACGTAGGTTTGGCTGTGAGACGCATGTGTAATGAGGGATATTGATTATGGTTTTAGATCGGTACCACCCTCGCAAACGAAGTCTTTTCTGACGCTACCGACTATTTCCTCGGCAACGTTCCCTCGGACGAGCTTGATTCCGATGACGAAGAGAGCGAAGATGACGACGATGACGCTGAAGAGATTGACTTGGAAAAGCCCCGATCCAAAAAGCAGAAGAAGGAGTAAATGCATACTGCTTCGATATCACCTGCATCCCACATCAACGACCGGTACACACTCCATGCATATTTAACCCAGTCTTGATATTGTTGCCTGCTTGTAGTATCTCAATGAAAGATGTTGTAACCCTGTCCCGTTGCTTGGTGGTGGTGGTATTTTTCAAGATACTCCAGAGCTGCAAGTGCTAAGTACACAAGTTCAATTTCGGCATGGGATGTCTACCTAGGAGACAAGGTGATCACTGCATCCCTCGAGCCCAACCTACTCCGAGATTCTACGAACAAGAAGGGGGAGTGAGCTGGGGCTTTCCCCTACGATACGTGGGCGAATGACAAATGTTTGGAAACATTCTATGTCATACTGGCACGTAAAAGAAAACTGGCGCAGAAGAGTGACGGTCAAGGCCTATGTGGGATGGTCTCAGTTCAGGTCGCCAAGATTCTAGCTATGTGCTAACCTTGATTTCAGCAGTTGCGAAGTTCTTGCCTAAGCAACCTCGCGGACTGAAGACATAATCAACATGATGAGTATCACCTGAAGAAGACCTTATACTTACCCAAGGCTGAAAGCGAAGAGATCACGGTTGTTCCGAGTGTTGCGCTGAAGCCATCGCTCTGGACGGAAAATGTCTGCGTCCGGTCCCCATCCGGACCTGTCTCTGTGGATGACGTTGACAGGCATAGATAGTACTGTATCCTTCGGTATGATGAGGTGAAGGTCAGTAGTGCCGGGTAGAGGCTCAGAGAGAGGAATGCTGATGGTTTCGGCAGCCTGGGGATCTCCCTTAGTAAAAATGCAAGAGCAAGTTGGAGTTGAAATTACCTGGTGATGGTTTTCCAGTACCGGTGGGTGTACACGCAAAGTTTCCATGAAGAACGCGTCGAGAAGCGGGAAATCATTATTCAATTCATCGTATGAGGGGTCATGTGCTAGCGACACCTCTTCGCGGATAGCCTGCTGCCGCTCAGGGTTCATGGCCAATTCATAAAAAAACCACTGCAACGGCCAAGTTCAAGAAGCATCACTGCAGTGAAATAGGTTACTTACCGCAATCGTCGCGGAAACTGGCTCGTAGCCTGCAGAGATGATGGTTCGCATTTGTGCGGCTACTTGTTCATCGTCCATGTGTTGAGCTATGGCCGATTTGTCTGCTCTTACTAGTTGGCTGTTAGTGTCAGATCGTCGAAGAAACACCTGAGCATACAAATGAGGGACATCAAGGTCTTGCTGTTTGGGTCGTTGACGACCTTGGCGTCCCTCAGGATGTCCAAAGCCAAGTCCCCAAGCTCTTTGCGAGTCTTCCGGATCAATTGCCCTTTCTTGCCGCAGTGTAGGATCCATGGCACCAACCAAAAGAGGGCGCGCATGTAGAACGTCCATCGTGTCTTCTTGTGGTTCGTCAAGCTATCCAAGGCCTCGCCCAAAGCATGCGGCTGACCATTAAGGCATTCGAAGTCGTACGAGAATGCAGCTCGACCAATGGTATCAAGCCTGCGTATACATGAGTGAGGCTCCATCAGTCAGCATTAGACACTTACGCAAATCGCCCAGCCCAGCTCGTCATTTCGATCGTTAGTTCATCATCTTGACATCCATCAAAAACCTTATGCCACTGAATTGCCATCTACAAAATAGTTTGGGCTTCGGCAGTAACCACATGAGTGGACGTCCTCACCTTTGAAGCATTTTCGTAGAACAATGTCGTCAAGTTACGCGCAGATTGCGAGCTGGAATGTTGTCCGGTAACGTCAGTTGAGATTAACTCTGACATCTAAAGTTGTGTCACCTCAGCGCTGGCGCGACAGTGCGGCGTTGTCTTTCGTGGGCTTCCTTCCCTTCAACGAGAGATGAGTCGAAGACGGTCGAGGATATGAAAAGAGATTGAATCACCTTCTACCCAAAGGATGCCTTCGCCTAGCAGCATGCGAAACCAGGCTCTTACGCCAAGGGGCTTTGGAAACTGATACGTTCCCTCCCCTAAGATATAATTTATGGCCCGGGGATCTGTGATGGAGAGAATCTGGTGCTTTGTTGTATTATCTCAGCAAACGAAGCACCACACGTTCGCGGAAGCAACTAACCCCAAATGCGCCAGAGAACCGCACAACTTTACCAAATTTACGGTGCCACTTGAGGTAACGCGCTCCAGGTGTACCATAGTAGAGATTTTTCTCCTCCCCCCAAAGCCACGAGCAGTTCTTTGGGCCTGGAATCCGTCGCAAAACACGTCGAGCGGATACTCTCTGGTGGATGAAGCGTAAAAGATACACAAGAGCAAAAGTCAGCGGCAAGTGAAAGGTGAAGAACATCGTAGTCATATACACAGCGGTGAGATTGGGGTGTGCGAGTTGACCACGTCCTCATCTCTATCACCAGGAGGCCCTTATATCCTTTTCATCAAGAGCGACGAGGCTGATTTCGGCAGATGGCACTTTTGGACGAAAATGAAACAGTATTGGTGAACTGAACTTACTGGCAGTGGCGTTCAGAACTTTGATGAGATCTAGTTTGGGCAGTCGATCGGTGATTGCTCAGTGGTTCGTAGCTCAACGTTCAACCGGGATACGGCCTCCGTACGCTATGTAGGATCCAGATCCTCGACACCGCACGAACGATGATAGAACTATGAGGCGGTGGTCATATATTAATGGGATAAGAAGGTGGCTAGACACGATAGCCGCATTCCCACACCAAAGGTAAGGATGACCTCGCGTTCTCGGACTTCAATCGGAAACAGTGTATGGCAGCGACGTGACGCAAACAGGGAGAAGCGGCCAGGGGAAGAACTTGGAAGAGCCGCATGTAGCAGAAGGAGTGCCGATGACGGGTAGCGATGCAGACGAAACTTCTGACGGAGATCGTGGCAAGCGTATCGGAACCGCGTCAATTGAAAAGTGTTTCCTCGTATAGTCACATGAGGCGAGAAGATTGAAGGGACACCAAGGGAATATCCAAGCCAAATAATTGGCCCAGCGTCACGTCAGAGCAACTTCCCGCGAAGTGGTGCTCTCTTGGAAGACCGAATCGGTCATTAAAAGCAGGAGCGTGGCCCTGGAAAGCTGTCTGACTGTGGGTCACCTTCTTGGTCTTGGTCGAAGACTCATTGGACAGCTATGACCACTCGAAACGACTAGGGCGAGGCAGTGGGATTTGTGCACTGCGACATGGGCCTTGGCAGGAGCGAGTCACAACATGCGCCGCATGCATGTATTTTTGCGAAGGTAAGTTCGTTGTGGACCAGAAAGTATGCAGGGGGTACAGTCAGCTTTGACTCGCCCGATTGCTGGATGTCTTCATCGGGGGGACGATACCTAATTGCCTAGTCTGTTTTCTTGAACGAGAAAGCTGGAGGTCCGTCAATTGCCTGTCCCAATATTGATACTCTTCCAAGCGGGAACTCGAGCATGGTCAGGAGAGTACTAGGGAGATACTATGATCACTGTACATAGTAGTACAGGTTGAAGTAGTGGTGGGAATAACTTGTTTTGGCAAGTATGCTCCCGGCGTTTAGCTTGGTGCGGGTCGGACGTGGCGAAGTTTGCCTATATCATTCCAACATATAACATCAGTTCAAAACCCGGTCTGCACAACGGCGGGAGTTGTTAATATTTTCTCTCGCTCTCGCATGTCTGCTCCCCGGCAAAACGCAACCGCGGAGCATCTTCCCAGCTTACGCCACAGGGCCAGCAACATCAACACGGCGGAAGGTGCTTCAGGTTCCAATCAGGCTGACATGGCACCGTCCCAGTCACATCACAAGAAAGCAGTGGCTTCCTCTTTGGACAGTATACGCATTTCCCCACGTACTCCGACCACAATGCGGCCGACAAGAAAGTCCGTGGACGTAGATGAAAACGAAGAGGTAGAGATGAGCCTGCTGGACGAGGACGAACGGCGCGCCGCTCAAGAACTTGACGGCGGAGAACCGCTCGGTCATGTGCACAAGAAAGAAACCTCCCTTTCTGCCAGCGACAAGAGAGCAATGGCACTGCTCATCATTCTTTGTCGGTTCAATCTCTTACTTTCGTATCTTGCGTGTCATTCACGCGTTTGTGTACTTTTCCTAAGATCTCATTCAAGGGGTTCCGGTGAGTAACTCTCGTCTTTGGTAGAAGTAGAAGCGCTCCACTAGAACAGTTCAGCTGAAACATCCTGACAGTTGGGCCTTGCGCTCGGTAAGAAATTGGCCTCCGAGTGAAAATGTCATCCAGCTCACGCGCCTATAGGCTCCGTACCATTCATTTTACGAGAACATCTATCTTATTCTCAACTTGGAGTATTTGCGCTCTCCAATTACCCATATTCCCTGAAATTGCTGTGGTCGCCCATCGTCGACTCGACGTTCTTTTCTTCCATCGGTCGACGAAAGTCATGGATCATTCCAATGCAGCTCATAATTGGCTCTTTGATGCTGTATATATCTGCAAACGCCGAGAGACTCTTTGAGCATGTTGGTTTACCTGCTGTTGTCCTCTGTATCTATCTGATATCTGAACCGTACCAGCCCGTGGACAATGTGCATGAACTCACCTTCGTATTTACCTCTCTCGTGTTCTTCTCTGCTACTCAAGGTAATTAGCTACCCATATGGCTTATCAGTTTACTGATGCACTCATTTTCTCTAGACATTGCTGTCGACGGTATGCTCACGTTTAGCCTGAACTGGATCATTGTTTGACTTGGCAGCTCGCAGGTTGGGCTTTGACTCTTTTATCGCAAGAGAACTTGTCCTTCGCGTCAACCTGTCAGACCATTGGATTAAACACAGGGTTTTTCGCGTCGTTCACAGTCTTTCTGGCCCTGAACAGCGAAGCATTTGCGTGGGTCATGTTCTTCTTCGGCGTGGTTTGGACTCACATTTTCCACAGTCAAAAATGGGGAATACCACGCCTGACCATGAGCACATACCTGCAATTCTGTAGTCTTTTGTGTTTCGGCGTAACTTTCTGGCTCATCTTTTTCCAGAAGGAGGTGCGTACGCTTGCGACGTAGCTATTGGCCAATGCCCTCATCCACCCACAGGGAAAGGAGTCGCTTGACGATTCCGAAATGACTGTGTCAACCGTCTATAAGACTATCTGGAATATTTGCAAATTGAAGCGTACATCTATCAATCCTCAGGTTGATTTTATCTGACTAACGACATCTCCGCAGATGTCCAAGCTCTCGTCCTTATGCATTGCTTCGCCAAAATCGGTTTCCAGGCCAATGAGTCAATCACGAGTCTGAAGCTGATTGAGAAGGGATTGGGTCGTGAAGATCTCGCCATTGTGGTCCTCATAGACTTTCCATTCCAAATTCTTGGTGGTTGGTTCGCTGCCAAATGGTCAAGCGGGGATAAGCCACTTCGTCCGTGGATATGGGCGTTTTGGCCACGACTGGCCTTCGCCTTGATGTCGACGTTCATTGTTCATTGGTTCCCAGTTCCGCCCCTATCTTATGGTTTCTTCACATACTTGGTGATACACACCGTGCTCCAAGGATTGGCATCGTAAGATTCTTACTTTATCTAGAAAAGCATTCACTGATCCGACGCTCATAGTACTATCCAGTTCGTGGGCATCTCGGCGTTCCACACTAGAATCTCTGACCCTCTGATCGGAGGAACGTACATGACAGTGAGTACTTCGATTTATAGCTGTTCTGTACACAAAATGAGATCTGCATAGCTACTCAATACGTTCACCAATTTGGGAGGCACCTGGCCGAAGTACTTCGTTTTGAAAGGTGGGTGCTACCATCATTCCTACAATATTCTGGCTCATCAGTTCCAAGGGGTGGACTTGTTTAGTGAGGCGTATTGTAGGGTCAAGGATGCAGACACAGAGCTACTTGTGAAAGGTATGATTTATATATGTGATAAAAATCAACGCTAACATGCGGCATAGCTGCTGAATGTGTGTCTGAGCGCGGCAAAGAGGTTTGTACCAACATCGACGGAGAGTGCGTGACAGAGCAAGACGGGTATTATTACGTCTCGGCCATTTGCATGACTTTTGGGGTGCTATTTTTTATTGGGTACATCCTACCGACTGCACGCAAGCTGCAAGGTGAGTCATAATGATGTCTGATCGTCCTCGTGTCGAGCAACGTGTTCGCAGCTCTCCCGATGCATCGATGGAGAATCAATCCAGAATGAACCGAGGAATCGATTGCTGGAATATCTTGCTAGGGTGATTATAAGGGCATAACCTATTTGCTATGTTGTCTGTGACTCTGCAGAATTTCTTGCATGTAGGGTGATAAATACAATCGAGATAGAGGACTCGACTTAGAACGAGTTCTATACTCCAGTGGCTGTTGCCTGCCCTAAATCATTGTCGGGGAATGTACACTGCATTAATGATTTGTTTTCCACGAAAGTCTTGCAAACTTGCACACTAGTTTTTCGAAATCATTTCTTGCGAACAGCAAACAACCAGAACAATCCGTCCGCGAGCTAACGTCTTTAGAAACGGAAAAAATGGCAACTACAACTATGCACTTTGGTCCAGAATGGATGCGTGCGAAGCCACAGACACCAGCTCGCCCCCAGCCTCCGCCGTCTCCGCCTCCACCAGCGGCATCGACAATCCAGCAGCCGGGCGTATCTACTTATTCCGCCCTCGTAACCCCAGTTACACAAGAACTCGAGAAACACGATGAATCCCGTCCGTTCAGGTATACCAAGGAGGAAATGCTTAGAATTTACAAGGAGGGTGGCGGAAGAGGCGGTCTCAATCTTGAAGTGGAGCGGTGGGAGGGCATCGTTCGTGACGTTGGCAGTGATCCAGCTGGTCTGCGGGAAATGAGCGAGGCCGAAAAGAAGGTCAGATGAGGGCTCCTAGATTATGTGTTTAGACCTCATTGACTCACACGAGGCATGCAGCTTTTCGCTGGGCCTCTTAATTCCGAGCTTCGTAGGCGCCAGTCAACTGATCTAATAAACACGATGTCTTCGCCATCCGATAGACACAGGATAAACCAAGCAAACTCTGCTGCGAGCAGTCCCATGCGCGACCGCTTTGGCCCTTTCTTGGGGAGAAGGAGAGACAGCACAGGTGACCTCGAGCCAGTCCAGTTTTCTACCACACTGACATTCAGTTTGTCAAGATCAACCTCCACTTACCTTGCCTCGCAGGCTATCTCTTTCTAACACCCAAGGCGGCACATCGACATTGCCCCGAGAAGCACTTCCTTCACCCCGCAATAGGATGGGTACTTTTGGCTCAGGTTTCGATGGGGTTCTCAATAGTGGTGATTCGTGGTCGAAGAGACGTCCTTCGGCGGGTGTGCCCGCAGCTGGTGGCAGTACGTTGGTACGGGGAGATGGGAAGGAAGGGGAACCTCGAGGTTCAGATATCAAGGAAGAGGAAGAAGGTCTGAACCCTAACACAACCAATGCTCGTCATAGTCGTCCGACCGTTGTTACCGAGCACTCCTCTCCTGGTCCTGATGCACCTCCACCCGACGCAACGGCCGATCAACGTCCGTCGGGGTCCGATTCAGTTGCCCAGAGTATCGCACATATGAGCTTGGAGGAGCACAATGACACGAATCCTCAAATCACACCCACGATAAACCCTCCTCCCTCTGGTCCTCCTCCTGGTTTAACTGACCCCGCAAGCATCGAATGGTCGTACTTGGACCCTCAAGGCCAGGTGCAAGG
Source organism: Paxillus involutus ATCC 200175 (assembly GCA_000827475.1). Lineage (NCBI taxonomy): Eukaryota > Fungi > Basidiomycota > Agaricomycetes > Boletales > Paxillaceae > Paxillus > Paxillus involutus. Next base: position 986,732 of record KN819323.1, read on the forward strand.
TCTGTGCAGTTCATGGACGAGTTTAATTCTAGCCTTGACCTTTTTTCTTGATTTCAGGTCCTTTCCGAGCTGATCTAATGCAAAAGTGGTTTGATGACGGTTACTTCACCGCTGATCTACTCATGAAACGCACTCACATTGACACCGAGTGGATTGCTGTCGGGGTACTTGAAAGGCGCGCAGGTGGAGGAAAGATCTTCCTCTCCCAACTGCCGATCTCTACTGGTCCACCGGGTCTTGTCATTCCCACGGAATCTCCGCAAAGCTACTCCCCAGTCCACGAGCAAAGCACGTTCAATGGATACCAGCCTGTACCAACTCGGACTTTACGAACTGCCACTCTAGATTCATACCTAAGAGGCGCTTCCCCTTCTGAATCCCCCTCTTCGTCTCTCAGCGGCGGCAGATTCGGAAACGGCTCTCCAGACCCATCTGCGTTCGGCGGTAGAGCAGGAAGTAGTGACCCCAGTTTTGGAGGTCGTGGTTTTGGAGGACGAACTCCGTTCCAAGAAGATTCACGATCCTTCAATAGTGCCGCCCCGGGAAGGGCTCCCAGCATTGACACGTTTAATAATCATAGTGGAAGTGGATCCCCTTGGTCGGCTGGGCCGGGACAGATGAACCAGGGTTTCAATGGCAACGAGCACCATCACTTCTCCAACGGGTTCAATGGTGTTGGCTCGGGGATGATAGGAACTTCTATCCCTATGAACCAGGTTCACGGCTTTAACCAGGAGCACTTCCGCGACACAACATACAGTGGCATGGGCAGTCTCACTAATCAGCACGGTTCACCAATTTCACGCCAGCCGTCTGATGCCAATGGAACATCCAACATGATGAACAATCTTGGCAGTTCTCAGTTCGGCGCACTCAGCCAAGCTCACTTCTCGCCCTCCCCCTCTGTTCCCTACCCGCCGTCTCAACAACGTCAGTCGGTGTCGCCGTTGCGAGAGGTCTTACCACAGACGTCTGAGTCACCCAATCTCGCGCAGACACCGGCTTCTGCTGTACAGCCAAACAGTGCGTTGCCTTGGGGTACCCGCACGAGACCTTTCGATGAACCTGCTACTACTTCTCCAGTTGTAGCGCCCGCTCGACCTCAACCGCCGCAGCCAGTTGACCCATCTCCCTGGTTGACAGCCTCATTACCAGCTGTAGACGACGTCTGGAGAGAAATGCCTGGACCAAACAGTCTCACATTCAGTAATCTAGGACAACACAACAGGCTGCAACAGGAAGAAGAGGAAGCAGGCCTCACCGTTTCTCCCATTGAGGAAGACCCCCCTCTTTTACCTGCTGTCCAACAGACGCCCACAGAGCCAACACCTGCTGTGTCAACCACCACCACTGTGACAGCTCTCCAGCTTGTCACGTCAGTACCTACCATGACCACTACCACAGAGATTCCAGCTCCTGCAGCGCCTAAGGCGAGGCGTAAGTCGACGGCACGCGATGTCCAGGCTGCTGTAACCAAAGTTACACCTCCCCCACCACCTCCAGCTGTAATAAAGAGCCCATCTCCTGTTCCTGTAGCCGTCGTTGTTCCACCGAAACCCGCCTGGGCCACAGAAGAAGATACGAAGAAACAGAAGGGGACTGGAACGACTATGAGTTTGCGCGAGATTCAAGAGGCGGAGACAAAGAAAACTGAGGCGCGCAAGGTTACTGAGAAGGAGAGAGAACGTCTTGCTCGCGCTGCCACTTCACCTCCCATCGCTGAAGAGACGCAACCATTCACAGCTTCTTGGGGTTTGCCTACGTCACAGACAGGCGCACGAAACGTCATGTCGCCAAAGGAGGCATCATCAACTAGTCCTACATCTGCTACTACCAATGCACCAGTATGGACGAACGCCGCACCCACGCCTGCTGCCAAAAAGACCATGAAGGAGATCCAGGAGGAGGAAGAAAGGAGGAAGAAACTTGCCGTGAAGGAAAGCATGGCATCTGCTGCTGCACGTCGAGCGTACGCAGAGACCACTGTCAAGGTTTTGCAATGGCACTGCTCGCGGAACTTCTTTACTCATCCTTTTCTCATAGGTTGTACCTAGTGCGCAAGCCACTGGTGGCGCCTGGACGACTGTAGGTGCAAACGGCAAACTTGGCTCTCCTGCAGCGGCTTTACCTCGTCAAGCGTCAAATAATTCTGTAGCACCAGCTGCTGCCCCAGCTGCTGCACCACGGCCTAACGGTACTCCTGCTCGTCCAGCACCGACTACAGCTGCCAAGGTCGCAGTTTCACGCGTTGAAGATTTTCCTGTCCCACCCTCACATGATTTCCTCAAGTGGTTAAGCGAGTCTCTCAAGGGACTAAATAGCTCGGTCAACTGTGAGTGAATTTGCCTGCTCGCCCGTTGGATCGTGCCGGTGACATTTCGGACATTCATTGTCACGGATTTCAGTGGAAGAAATAGCCTCCATGCTCCTTTCCTTCCCTCTCGACCCTGATTCCTCGACTGTCGAGATTATATCCGACCTCATCTACGCAAATAGTACGATCCTTGACGGACGTCGTTTCGCGTCTGAGTACGTGAGCAAGCGAAAGGTTGATGCTGCAACAGCAAGACGTGGGACGGCAGGGACCTCAGGCGCGGGTAGCAAACCAGTGTCGATTGCAGATGTGGTGAAGACGCAGCCGAAGCCTGTACAACAGGAGTGGGGTTTCAAGGTGGTAAATAAGAAGAAGAAAGGTGGGAGGACATGAGTTGCGCTGGACTGAGGGTGTGGTTATGCATTATGAGGAAGTGGGAGGTGTGTTCTATCACTCTGTACGTGACTGCTTGGATAGCACGTTTCAATGCATGTTGTTTCCCATCTCGTCTCAATCTCGTCTCAACACCGAGTATGTGCTCATGTGTCCTCTATGACTACGATGCAATGTGAAGAGTTATTGCGTTCGTAAAATTTCCTTTGAAACGTAAATACCCTTCTTCGGAAATGGCCAACTGTTATCGCGTGAGATAGACTAGCTAGGATTTGTTCACCATCACACTCCTCACACTTGCGCGTGAACCGTAATTAAGTGTATAACCAATCATGAGTTTAGAGCATGTAAAGTACAATCAACTATGTTCGCTGCACTATATGATACAATTCCTGCTGTGATAGGAGATGATCCCGTACATACTATACTATGCATCAACCTCGGACCACGAATCCTCGTGTTCAGAGTCGATGAGGACAGCGTCCCCGTCATCTTCCGAATGCACTGGCAAGGAAGTGGAGAACATCGATGGTGAGGAAGGTGCAAGTAGGAAACCGTCGACTGCTACAGCCTCTTCCTCCTGCATCACTGGCACTTCTTCGTTGTCGTCGTCCGCAGAAACACTCGACTCCGTAGAAGGCGAACTCGGTTGGATCTCCGTCACCACCGGCTGAGCATACAGGACTGGTAGCGAAGCCGGTGCGGGAGTGGGGACGGGAAGATATGCAGGAGATACCAGGACTGGCTCATGAATGTTGACTGTGTCTCCTTCCTTATCCGTGACCACGAGTGAACCTGAGTGGGGAACCGGGGCATCACTCTCCGGGGAACTCATGTTTTGAGCGGGAGTGATGGTAACAGACGTCAAGCAAGGTTCGACAGCCGACGTTGGTTGAGTGACGGACGCGGAAGGTGGTTCGACCGTGGAGTTCACGAGCGATTGAATTGGCGAGGGATCCGCAGAAGGCTCGACGGTATTGGGAATAATTGAAGCTGGGATGACAAAAGTGGATGTTTTGTCGGTTGTCAGTGATGGGGAAGAAGTCAAAACCGCGATGGCAGACTCCGGCTCCGAGGGTTGAGGTTCAGCGAGGGCCGAGGGACCATGGTCTACCTCGTCTGCCTTTTCCTGGGGGGTTTCAGCAGGCTCCGTCGGGGGAATTACAAGTGGCTCGACAGTTGTAACAGGGACTTCAATAGGTCCGGGAGCAACTTCCGTTGCATGCGTCTTCGGCTCTGCTTCAACCTGCAGATTCGCTCTCGCCTTCACAGCTTTCCACGCGGCCACGTCCTTCTTCCTCTCCATCGCCCTGTCCACCTCCTCCAACGCATTCTCGACGTTCCGAACCGCGATCTTCCTCGCATCCCTGACCTTCCTCGACCCATAAGATGGAATGGCATCAAGCCGAGAAAGGAGCTGCGAGAGAGCATGGTCGTAGAACCTCAGTGGTGCATTGCGCGAAGAGTATGCCAGTTTCAACTCCGAGCCGTCGGCTGATGGAGTAAAGTCCAGCTCCTCCGGAAACTCGAATTCTGACTTTAGAGTGCGCAAGGACGCATCGATTTCGTCAATGACGGAGAGGGAAGACTGGATGGACGAGGGGTCTGCTTCTGCTTCTGCTTCGGAGTCGGTGTCAGAGTCGGTGGCAGTGGCAGTGGCAGTGGCAGTCGGGAGGTCGAAAGTGACCTGTTTGGATTTGCCTTTAGTGTCTTTGGTTGGCTCTGGAACATGCTCCGAGACAGGAATGACTTGAATTCCAGCAGGCCCTGGGGCGTGTCCGGATGCAGGTTCGGGCGCAGGTACGGACTGGATTGGCGAAAGAGAATCGAGGATGGACTGGAGGGCGTCTCTGATGTCAGACTGGTACTCATTCATAAGGCGCGACTCGAGCCGGTCCTTGAGTGTGACGTCTTCCTCTGGCCGTTGCTGTGCATTCTCTCTCTTAGGTTCCTGCTTCTGTGAAACCAACGGTAAGTCACCGCCATGCGCCAGACGCTCAGACGCACTTACAGGTTCAGCTGCCCGAGGGCGAGTAAACATATCAAGGATCTCGTGTGCCTGTCGGGCACACCTCCTCTCTTCTTCTTGGTTGCGACGTGCGGTGACGACTTTCTTCCACTCATTTAAGCGCGCCTCGTGTTCATGACCAACCTGCCTCTTCCGTGCATTTCTCTCCGCAATCTCTTGAGCATATGCGGAGTAGGGGCGGGGGCGCTTGAGATTGGCGGGACAGCGAGAGTACGTGTATGGGAGGTCGTAGTCATGGTCATAGTCGACATCGTTCTTGGGATAGAAGGTATCGAGGATGAGCTGACGCCTGATGTTCTCTTGGTGCTGTCTGCGTGCGTAAGCTTCCCTGGCACGCTGTTGCTCGAGTGCCTGTGCATGGGCAAAGTCTGCTTCTGCCTGAGCAATTGCAGCGAGGTACCTGTCACGAGCGGACGGGCGGGGAGGGCAGTAGTGGGGATGAGAAGCAGAGGAGTGAAGAGCTGAGACAGGGGAGATGACGAACATTTGTATCGGAAGATGGATGTGAGTGCTGCTGAAGTCGTTTCTCAAAAGTGATCTGATGTCTCATCCCGTCCAATTGTCGCTGGCTTTTATAGTCCATGTTAACCGCCCCGCCGCAGCTGACTGTGGAACGCGCGTCGTCCGTCTCGTGTATTCGACGTCGTTCCACAAATCAAGTGAGTTCTTCAACGCCCCCGTCATTTCCAGAAAGGTGTAGAACGTCCGTATTAGGAATTGTCACACCGACAGGTCACGCACTCGTCACTGTGTAAGTCAATATATATTTAGTTATCATATTTATCTAAGTGCTAGAATCCAGACAAAGTACATCTAAGAATTACACCATGTTCTACCCAACGCTGAAGGATGGTCACGATGAAGTTGAGGTATCTTGGTATATCTTGACACTCGATACTTCCCAGTCTGTCAAATCACAATTGAGCGATGCAGTAGAATTTGGACCAAGTCACTCACAAGCTTCGCTAAATGATGCTCCGCTTGCCTGTACGAACTCTGCGCATGTCGCAAATCCAGTTTGCTGCTGACAGCTGACTGATTGTCCGGGCACACCAGTGCCACCCCAGACCCCCTCTGCCCAATCGCCGCTGCACCCCATTCGTCAGCTCCTCCCCTCCTCACTCTGAACGAGGACAAAGACTCACCAAAGTGTAGTGTCGAATATCGTACTATGGTCCACGAACATAGC
>KN819323.1:1001932-1037858 GCA_000827475.1 Paxillus involutus ATCC 200175
CTATTGCGGCAATCAACAGGTCATGATGACAACCAGACAAAGTTGGGTGGAGGAAATGGTCCGAATGAGAAAATAATATGTGAAATGAAATGATTTCGCTAACCATGTTGCCATAGGGAGCCGCGGTAGGCGACGGGCTCATACCCCCGGGTTGGACAGCCGCACCGTCAGCCCTGTCCTTGCCCCAGCTACACTTGATAGGCCTGCCGTGGACCATCTGACCCTGAAGTTGAACGATCGCCATTGCTGCATGTTCATGCGTGTCGAGCTTGACGAACGCAAAGCCACGATCAGCCTGCATGCGAATCTCGGAAAGATACCCGATAGATTGGAACAGGGGGATGAGATCAGCCTGGGTGCAGTAAGGCACCAAGTTACCAACATAGACCGTAGTGTTGTAAGAAGGCGTTTGTTGGACAACGGATTCGTAGGAGAGGGGACCACCCTGGAAATTGATGGGCGCGGGTGCAGTGCCGAGAGTTCCCCCAGGGCGAGAAGAAGAAGGAGGGGGAGGAGGAGCGCCTCCTCCTTGTGCACCTTGAGTTTTTTGGTTTGCCCAGTTGACACGGATGGCGCGCGAGCCGAGCCATTCGCCGTTCATGGTGGCGATCGCTTGCTCAGCATCTGTCTTGTCCCTGAACGCCAGGAAACCATAACCACGCGACTTGCCGGAGTTCATATCCCACATAACGCGAGCATCCGACAAGGTGCCAAAGGCGCTGAAAGCCTTTGCGAGGACATCGTCATTGACCTCGGGGGAGAGATCACCGACGAAGACGTGGTAGTGGCCAGTGGTGTCCTCCTTGTTTTGCTGACCCTGGTAAGCCCAATTGACACGGATCTCAGTGTCGAAAATTTTGCGGCCATTGAGGGTCTGTAGAGCAGTCTCGGCAGCACGCATGTCGAGGTACTCGACGAAACCGTAGTTGAGACCGCCATGTTGGTAGTTACGGTCAGGGATAATTTTAACATGCTGGACTGGGCCAGCGACAGCGAAGATCTCCGTGAGCATATACTCGGTGACCCGAGGGCTCAGGTTACCAACGTAAAGATGAGCCCGCCTCTGTTGGTTACGGTGTCGACCGGGGTGTGAGCAACATGGTATGAATGGGGAGGAGTGCACGTACCGGAGCCTCGGCTGGGCCACCCATACCACCCATGGGATTCATGATTTAATAGAGAGACTGCATGTAGTGAAAAGGGAGATGGTAAGTGTGTCCGCTGAGAAGATATGTGCTGTGAGTAAAAGAGATACATACAGGAGGAAAAGAGATTATCTTTGACAGGGATGAGAGAGAAGGTGGAGTGCGTCAGATATGAGAGACAGAAAAAAAGACAAACGGAAAGGAGGAATGGAGATAAAAGGAGAAAAAGAGAACACAGAGAACACAGAGAGAGAGAGGACGGAGAAATTTGGCTGTCCTTCAACGCAGCTCACAGATCAAGGCAACCTATGAGAACACAGCCACAACATATCACCAACCTATCCATTGGCCATGGGAACAGCTCCCACTCTCGGTCATTCCCGAATTAACAACTCAAGACGGTCAATACATGGCCATTTGTTCATCAGCGCTGAAGCGCTCAACTACTGGTACCTAGACCGTTCTTACTACCAGCTGCTATTTCGTGGGCACGTTCAGCAGAACATTGCTACCACTTCCCGGAATATACGACACGTTTGAGTTGGTCGACAGCGACTGCACAATCGCCTTGCTCGCCTCAATCTTTCTCAGCGCAAGGAATGCCTCCCCTGCCTTCTCCAACGCCCTCGAGATCGTCGCTGCCGCTTCTGCCTCGCCTTCGGCCCGAATCACCGCTGCTTGCCGCTCTTGTTCAGCCTATGGTACCATCAGTATCACATACCTGCCCAAACCCCACAGGATCTTACCTTCTCGACGATGAACTTCGCTCGCTCGGCATCTGTGTGCTCGTTAGCCGCGTATACTACTCCTATTTCGTATTACATACCTTGTTGTGCTATTTGTTTTGCCTCAACAGCCTGTGACACGTTTCAGACGCTCGTAAGGATTATTTGACCGTCTTCCAGCACATACCTGAGTGAATTCCTACAACGAAATAATAGGTCAGTCGCAGATCTTCGTCCCAACTATGACAAAAAATCGCACTTTGCCGAATGTCAAGTGTGTGATCGACACATCTTCCAGCTTGATATTGAATTCTCCAGCACGTTGCAACAGGTCTGCCCTTATTCTAGACGACACAACCTCCCGTTGAGTGATCAACTCGGCAGCATCAAATTGTGCAACAATGGCCTTCAGCACTTCATTGCCAATCGAGGGCAGAACACGCTCGTCATAGTCTAAGCCCAGGCTCTGGTAAATCTTGGACAGGTGGTCTGTGTCTGGCCGGGAGAGAACACGTAGCGTTATTGAGACCATCTGTAAGTCTTTTGAACCAGTCGTCGTCGAGATATTCTGAATAAAACGGATTCAGTGCGACCAAACGCTGGGAAATGAATGAATTACTCGAGGTTTGATGCGGCAGTCGTACAGAATGGCTCTTTGCAGCCATGGCACCAGAAAGTGCGTTCCTTCGCCCGTTGCCTGGAAAGAATCCCATTGCGGCCGTGTTCGGAGAGAGAAAAAGATGGTGAAACGCACCTGGTCCTTCACACCGGAGAAACGGTCGAACATTACTGCCCGGTATCCTCCTGGCACATCGTAAATACTGGCTTGCACAGCGAAAAACGCAACCCCCAAAGGTACTACAAAATAACCAGTGTAAGCCTCAATGTTTCCGCGGCTCTGACAGCCAGCTCACCGAGTAGACGATTCACAGCTTGTGGGAGAGCAGCCATGGCCGTTAGTGACTGAGGGAAGTGAGAAGTGACAGAGTAACAAACAACGGGTAAACAACTCGACGCGTCTTTGCCGCAGGCAAGCGCATTTGCAATTGAAAGGTAAGTCAATTAATATTGTTACTACTGACCACTACCTACGTTTCGAACATAGATCTAATCATCAAGTCTCCCTTCCTCTCTGCTTTACCTCCCTCCATCCGTGCAGAATGACTTCCAAATTGCATCGCTCGCTTCTTTCTGGTACTCGCCTCTATCAATTCCACCTTCCTCGCAGCTAGCCTCAACAACATCTTATCCCCAATTCCAATCTCCAGCCGTGGGTCCATTTTCAGATGCACCGGTAGTCCGGCTAGAAACGACACGACGGAAAGTGAGAGAAATGGATGTCGTGTTTCTTTGCCATGCGAAGATATGACACGGTCGTCGCGCCCTAGGTTACGTGTGGGGATGCGATCCAGTTCGAGTTGGAGCTGGGGAAAGAAACATTATGGATGTTGCGAAGAAAAGACATCTGGGAAGCTCGCCTCGTCAATCACACCCTGCCAACCTCGTATTTTGAAGGCAGTTCGGTGTCGACTGTACCCGCCAAGTAACTCGTCCGAGCCTAGTCCATTGAGGAGAACCTTCGCGGGGCTCGTGTATGGTCTGTATTCCAACGTTGGGGAGTCGCGCACACGACCTATCCCTCGTGACGCGAAGTACAGAGCCATAGCGAGACTCTGTCATTGAAAATGAGACGAGACGCATCCACGACGAGATCTTCCACGCACGAGGTCCATCACTGTCCTACTAGGATACATGGCCGTCTCGACTGCCAATCTTGCAGCTTGACTTTCCTACGTCACAAAACTCCAGGAGACGCGAAACAGTTAGCGAAATACCGACCTACCTCATAAGGGACATCGACTTCAACCTTGTATCATCTTTGAGCAGAGTGCATGTGAAGATGCGCAGTATGCAAGACTCACAAAGTTCCAGACTCTCCCAGGGCACAATCTCCTTAGTTCCTCCACTTCTTGTAGGCCAGTCACTCGATCTGGAACCATATGTGAGGATAGCTCTTTGTTACCAGTACCTTTGCCATTGGTGTCTAGGGCCTGAAGAAGTCTCTTTCTCTCCCTTTTCGGCAGTGCTCCAATGTTGCCATCCACTTGCACCTGTATTTTACGTGGGTTCTCAAAAGCCACGTTAAGTAGGTCTATTGGTTCGTCCATTGGGACATGTCTGGGTACATCAAGAATATCAGCAAGGTTCGCAGCGTATCCATACATGTGCGTACCGGTTAGCAAGGAAAGCTAACATCGTGGAATCAATCCCACCACTGAATAGAACAGCGACCCGTGCTTTCCCTTTCTCGCTGGGCGCCTGCGGTATGTCTCTAACACGCAGCATTACACTTGTCCCTAGATGAGAAATAAGCTGTTCGACGGCTTCTGAGAAGGGTGTAGGAAGGGAGACGGGGTCAAGGGCTTGTATTTGGGGGGAATCATAGAGTGGTAACGTTGTGTTGACTTTACTGATTTCAGCCTGTTATAATGATCGATTCAAGAAGAATTTTAACGATCAAGCTGATTTCTAACTCACGAATGGCAGGTCCTCTTTGTTGGTTCGGGGTATGACGACGAAACTATTTTTGAAGTCCGTCACGAACTACAGCAACTGTCAGCGTTCAGACTTCCACATAACGCAATGATCAGACACCCACATCATTAGACTTGCAGAGTGCGGTAAGATCAAGGGTGAATATACCATCCGTAGAGAGCTCCTCGAACTCATAGGCAGGGTTATCGCCAGCCGTGACAGATGCAAGGAGAAAGAATGGGTTGATGAAGGTTGGTTTGTGTATCAGCAAAGATCGGCGACCAAGGGGATCACGTGCAAGATACAGCCTATTTGATGCAGCCTGTGAGGAATAAGCGGGTAATGACAGTGACGGTCGAGGGTGGGACAGACCTGGTGAAAATACAAATGCATATCTATAGAACGGGGAAAGACATGACCACGTTCAGGGACCAGGAGAGAGGACTTACGGTCCCTCGATGTTCCCGAGAAGTGTTTGAATGGAGTGTGATGTTCTCGCAGATCGGAGATGCCCAAAAAGTTTCACGCCGTCGTTTTCTGTGGAACCGATCTTGCGACGGTTAGTCCCGGTATGAAAGCTCATCAAAGTAGCAACATACATCCGGCCCTTCGAAGACCTGTCCAAGTGACAACGAATTAGCACAAACGAAATGAAGAGGCGTCTTACTATATACCTCGCCATTCCAGCACAACACGTCCCCTCCTTGCACATGAGGTTGCACAATTGGCGTATCACCCCTCAGCCGGAGCTCAGAGGCGTAAAGCTCGAGGATACAATTTCCTGCTTCCTCAGCAAGATTACAACCTGCACAGAACGACGAGAGGCAGATCGTTTTCGCTTGCTGGGCATCTGGACCTGTAGATGAGAAGGTCAGCCGCTTCTGATTAGCCGGGCAAGGTCACGGACATACCCCGAGCTGCATTTGCCTGCTTTAATTTGTGGGATAATCTGTGAAAAGTAGTTTCATCAAAATACCGAGCAGAAGTCTTGTCCAAGGTGCAATGACAGGACGTGCGTATCGAGCAGAAGATCCCGCACATAGAGGCTATAATCGAAACTGGCAGGTTGGATCTGACTAGTACTACCAGATGCCAGCCTACTATCAACTCCGGATTCCGTGATAACTTAGCGAAATCAACGATGCCAAAACGAACATTTTCTGCCAATTTAATTACATAATAAAATTAATAATTGGCACAGCGCACGACCTCACTCAGTCATGGACGCCGGTTACCTGCGAAATATTTGGGACACGCCGACCGTGCCTACACCCATCGGGCCACAACCAACTTGAAGGCACTAATACTGTCGCCTAGCTTGCGTGGGACTCCCCTCGACCCTCGAAGTCGATACTCTGGTTGGTGGTTAAGGGTATCCATGGGCTCCTAGCTGGGGCTCTCGTGCGCTAATTGTGGTGTGAATTACCCAAGACCCGTCTATTGCGGCACGGAAAGTCATCTCGGAGCAATCAGTTTCAACTTGGATAAAGGTCATCACCGTCTTTGTTGGTGTTACCAATTACCAGGCCTTCATATCGAAACAGTCGGAAGTGGGTCGCTTCTAAAGCACGAAGTTTGCAACAGCTGTGTTTTATTTTATAGTTTCAGAGGGCACAGATGGCTCTAGGCCTTTGACCCTCATGCTGCAGTTTCCGGGATTGCACGAGAAGCTCTCAGGGAAAACGCGGAGAATTCGAGGTAGCGTTCAAACGTTCAAGGCAATAGGAACTGGTTGTCAGGTGGCCGAAGGAGTTGTGGAGTGACCTCATCAATTGTCCCTTCAGGTAAGTAACTTGGGCTGATTTCGGGTTTGCGCCTCGTACTTCATGGACAATATTAGTGTAGGCACGGTCCGAAACCACATGCGGATTGCAAGTATGTACGTGGAAATTTTCTTATCTAAGAACACTGCGATGTCCTGATCCTCGTGTAGGGCCGCGCTATGACTGCAGAATTCAACGTACTTTGAAATACTACTTATATTAGCTGCATATGTTGGGGTGTATGCGAGGTTCCCGGTAGGTTGGTCATGTCAACTTTAGCATCTGAGCTCCAGGTCTATATCAAACATACATTCGGCTCCTTGCGCTCGCACCGCCGACAGGTAAGGATGTGACATCTGAATCGAAAGGTCGAGATCTCCAAGGATCACACACACTGGTCCTCAACTCAGGCGCTCATCCTCCACACTCGGTTCTTCCTCGCCGATTACCAGGCTGACTCTTGAGACGACAAATATGGCACGCGAGTCAGCGGACTGCAGAAGCGAACACGTTCTTTTCAGTGAATCATAATCGGGAGCTCGTTATCACCGCGGTTGCAGTGCTATAATAAGGTGGAGCCAGAGACACAAACCTTCCCCACCTCTTGCGTAGTCTTGTCTCCTCCCTGCTAGTAATGGCATCCATTGATGCTACAGGTACTAATCTTGACACCACTTGGGGTTCCACCCTCGCAGCGGTTTTCGTTTCTTTGGTCCTCTATGGCATCAGCATACTACAAACGTATGTGTCCTACTTTGTCGTAGGGCGCGTTTCTTATTTTTGCTCACGTAGGTTCATCTACTACGAGCGGTCGGTTGAACTGCGAGGGCCAGCTGATCATTCGCTGACGTGTTCGCGCACATCAGGTACCCCAAGGATACATTTATCTTGAAGTCACTGGTAAGTGTGCCACGCCCCAGTGACAGGTCGCACTTGTAAAAAATTTTATCAATGTTTTGTAGGTTGCCTTTGTGTTCGTGTTAGACACGCTGCACACTTTCCTCATATCTGCTGGTGGTGAGTTCCGGTGCATCATATTCGAATGTTGCAGTGGATAATCTACTATCTCGATCGCATGCGCTCCCAGTATGGCAATATTTTGTCCTACACTTCGGTGATGATACCTTCCTCATGTATACACATCCGTAGGCAGATGCAGTCTTCCTTTGAGAAACAGGCTAACGACGTTTCTTTGTCGAAGCAGACCCCTACTGATTTCCATTGTTGTCACAGTGAGTACAGTGCTTTCTTCTCCTGTTCAAGGGCCTCAGATTTTCCGCAAACCAGTCGGCCATTTCATCTTCTGTCCAGTCCTTTTTCATATATCGAATTTGGTCCTGTGGGTTCATTTGCTCGATATCATGATGAAGCTGCTTGCTCATATCGTCATCAGTGACTCGAAACCGTTTCAAATGGGCATTCCCAGTTGTTCTAATCCCCTTTGTAGTTGCTCAGTTAGGTGAGCATAAGTATATCTATGTCCCATTGGTAGCGGGACTGAGCTGCGACATCTCTAGTTCTTGGCGCATGTAAGTATCACATACTTCCTCACGATAATGTAGCCAATATTGACGTAACTAGTCTACACGGTCATTGCGATGGCGATTGACACGAGCGTTACAGCAATTTCAGGGCCCCTGCTGATGGTACGAATATATTCAACGCAATTCTGCAGTAGTCTTACGCTACGCGCCCAGCGAGTTGCTAACGGACTGAATGGGGCTGCGATGGCGGTGGACATTACCATCACGATTGCTTTGTGTACACTCCTTATCATGGGCCGAACTGGATTTGAAAAGTGCGAGACTTTTATGCCTCCTTTTTATAGGCATTGGCTAATACTTTGCTATTCTAGCACAGATCGGATGATTCTCCGCCTGATCTTCATCTCAGTCAACACTGGTCTCTGGTCAGCAATCTTCGCCTTTCTCTCCGTCATCTTGGTGGGTAATACACCAGACGGTGACCATGACGGTACTAGAGTTGATCTTATCACAGCTAGTGATATATCCAAACGACCTGATATTCACAGCCTTTTACTATCCCCTTGGCACGGTATACTGCAACACCCTACTTGCCAGCCTTAATGCCCGGTCGTATGCTCGAGGCGGTGGCAATGCTGCAGCACATCAGCACACTGCTCTGGTGTGGCACGGTGCAGATTCATACTCAAATTCGACGGATAGGGGTACGGATGACCTGTGAGCCTCACGCATGCGTGACCTAGCGTCAAGCTCAATCTCGGTCGGCTGACGTCTGACCTTGCACAAGTACTGTTGACGTGAAGAGGCGACCTGTCTCCGAGGGCCGCTTCGCGTTACGAAGAATGAGTGAACCGACTTACCCCCCGACCCCTATCATAAGGTTCCCAACTGGTCTCGACATCCCACTCGCCAGACATGAGGGGTGTGGGGATGGCCCCAGGAATTTCTCAGTATAACTTCCCCAGTACTGGCACAGGCTACAATTTAATATAGTTCTAACGCACACAAACTGGATCGTAATTTCCTGATGCATTGTAGTACTTCGCTTTATTAATGTTCCCTGCAGCAAACTAGTGTGTTTTTTCGCTTGTGATTTGACAGGCTTTGACTGGGAGTTTCTTCCAGCCCCGTTGTCCGACGTAACATCTGTTCAAGTTGCCTTGTCACTGAGGGAAGTAAAGGCATTCATAATCATGGGCAGAAGTACCACAATTCAGTGTCGACCGCACTCAAAATCAGTGTCAATGACGCTGGATATTAGTGCCTTTGCCGCTGACAGAGCTCTTAACGCTGATTTACGTTAGCCATTTCCCCTACGCTAGGAGCTAGTGCTCGCTGTCCCACTGCTGTCTACGGCTCTCGATGGTGCAAATGTATGAATTAGATGGGAAGCAATGAAAGAAATAACGTATAGACTAAACTACTCAGTGGTCTCGACCCTCTTACTCGGAGTGGATTGCAAAACTATTGCAAACAAGTATGTACGTGGTAAATTAAGAACAATTGATGCGCGATGTCCTAATGCTCGTGTAAGATCATGAGGCTGCGCTAACGGCACAGCTCAGACATACCAGACATATCGCAAGTGCGATCAGATTAGTCTTTTATCATGATGGTGTCCTAGACGTCTTCACTCGTAGTCCCGCCCACAACCCTCTAGGCGGCCATGGCATCGCACCAGTTCTGAATCAGTTACCTTTCAAAGTGAGTACTCCAACTTTGGCATCAGTTACTCTATCGCGGTTACGATTCCCGGTCAGCATCTACAACCCCGTAGTGCTAGATTTCCGTGGGAGGACATTGGACAGAAAGTACATCGACGAAATAACTTGGGATAAGGGTTACTTCTTCATCTCGCATACTGGGAACGCCATTTGCGAGAACTAGACGGATGATTGGGACTGGCGCACTGACCTCGGCCCCTCCATACCTTTCAAAGTAAAGCTCAGTTTCGGAGACTTGCTTCTCCCGCCTGAAGGACTCGGATAAGCGCCGTTGAATGCAAGCAGTCATAGACCAATAAGCGTCGTTTTATTTTGCCAGGACACGGTCCGTATCATACATCGCCGAGTTACAGGCGCTGTTCAAAAGGGAAAGCTTCATGGTGACACAAAGTGAAAATCTACGGGCGCATGCGTATATGTCAACCAAACATTCAGGCAGAGTATGTGGTGGCGGCTACGTTGCCTCCACGACCAGTCCAGTTGATGTCTGAGCAACATTGTGAGTGCGTCTTTAATCAAGTGAGCGAGGATGGGAGACGTACGGATGTCCTGGTCCTTCTTGAGCTTGTTGTTCTCCTTCCCAGGTAACACGCGGAAGGTATGTGCACCGAAGTAGTCACGCTTTGAAGGTCAATCATGTCAGTAATGGGATACATGACAGATGCAATGCGACGCATACCTGAGCCTGAAGAATGTTAGCAGGGAGGACCTCACTCCTGTAGCCATCGAAGAAGGCAAGGGCAGTGCTGAAGGCAGGAGTGGGGATACCCCAGAGGACAGCCTGAGCAATGACACGTCTCCAACCAGGTTGTGCCTTGTGGACGGCTGTGGGATAGTGAGTGAGTTTTGCATTGTCCAAAAAAGTATTAGAACATACCCTTGTTGAAGAAGTCATCAAACAAGAGGGACTCGAGTTCCAGATTCTTTTGGTATGCAGAAGTGATATCACCAAGGAACACACTCTGAGATGCATATGTGTCAGAGGGTCGATGATTTGAGAAGCAGCTAACTCACCTTGATGATGCATCCACCACGCCACATCTGAGCAATGCCAGCGTAGTTCAAGGTCCAGTTCAACTAGGACCTGGTGTCAGCACGATCGCTACGTCTTTATCACCGCATCACGAACCTCCTTTGCGGTCTCCCTCATAAGCATGAAGCCCTGCGTGTAAGAGATGATCTTGGAGGCGTAGAGAGCCTGCTCGAGGTCATCGACGAATTGTTGCTTGTCACCGCGGAAAGGCTCCTTCTGGGGTCCAGCAATGATTTTGCTTGCGCGTGTACGCTCCTCCTTGATAGCAGACAGACAACGTGCGAATACAGCCTCACCAATCAAGGTGACTGTAAGATTTCATTAAAAACGCCGCAAAATGCTTGGTCAGGGTTTGCGATTTCATCGGAAGATAAGTGGGACTTACCAGCGGTGCCAGCGTCAAGAGCGGCGATAGCTGTCCACTTTCCAGTACCCTTTTGACCGGCTTTGTCCAGGATTTTGGTGACGAGGGGTTCACCATCGTCATCGTTGAACTTCAAGATGTTCGCAGTGATTTCAATGAGGAAGGAGTCCAGGACACCCTTGTTCCACTTCGTAAAGATATCTGCAATCTCGCTCTCGTGGAGCCCAAGGCCGCGCTTGAGGATATCATATGCCTCAGCAATCAGCTGCATGTCACCATACTCGATACCTGAGCATTGCGTTAGATCTCAAGAGTCAACATGGTCTGACAAGATGGGATACCATTGTGCACCATTTTAACGTAGTGTCCGGAACCAGTCTCACCGACCCAGTCACAGCAAGGCTCGCCGTTGACCTTGGCAGCAGTAGCCTGGAAGATCTCCTTGATGGCAGGCCATGCCTCGGATGAGCCACCAGGCATGAGAGAAGGGCCGTATCGTGCACCCTCTTCACCGCCAGAAACACCGGAACCAACAAACAAGAGACCCTTGGCCTCGAGTTCCTTGGTACGGCGGATAGAATCGGGATAGTGTGAATTACCACCGTCGATGATGATGTCGCCCTTCTCAAGATAGGGTTCCAGCTGGGAGATGAAGCTGTCGACTGCAGGACCAGCCTTGACGAGAAGAATGATCTTGCGTGGGCGCTTGAGTTTAGCTACGAGCTCTTGGATGGAGTGCGCGCCCTGGACGTTGGTACCTAGAAGAAGATAGGATAAGGTAGGTGGTGTGGAGTATGATATCATAGCATACCTTTGGCCTCATTAGCAAGAAAATCGTCGACTTTGCTGGTCGTGCGGTTGTACGCGACGACGGTGAAGCCTTTGTCGTTCATGTTCAGAATCAAGTTTTGGCCCTAGGAAATATATGTTTCACAACTGCGAAGAAAGGGAGAGATATGAGATGTCCCACCATGACGGCGAGGCCGATGAGGCCGATATCACCGCTGCATCGATAAACTGGTGAGTGGGGATGTTGGGCACGTTGGACGGGCAGATACGTACATTGGCGCAGACATTGTGTGGATGATGTTGATGGTGAAGGGGGATGGTAAAGAAAGATGATGATCGGGTCCGATTGATATTTGAGTCTGATTAAGGAGTCGACGCCGCAATGGCGTGAGATCCGGATACCGAAATTCCTCCCATGCTCAGACAACGCTGACGAATGTTGATCAATCTCCCCCTTCCCTACTTCCATCGCTTTACTTCCTGTGCCCCTCGTTATCACCGCAGCTACAGCTGCAAAACGGGTCTAAGCAAGCGTAGTAGTCACGATGTATTTGATCTGTAGTAGTACATGTTCGGCTCCGATATGCAGAATGTGCGTGTCGGGTTCTCGGACGATAATCGATAATCGATAAACGGTCGTGGGGGGTGCACTGGACAGCGAGAGAAATTCTGTTCAGAAACGCACCTTTCAGTGCGAGATAAATCCTGTGAGACTCACAAGACACACCAGGTTCATGCACGTCAGGCTGTTTGCAACCACACGCAAGTGAAAAGACCTGTCGCCGGGCCAGGTAGTACTACTGGCCGTCATGATCCCCCTGCGAAATATGTCAGTTCCGTGTGCTTACCTTTCCTAGCCGCGCATGGCCTCGCATTGCCCATCTGTTCCCAAAACAAATCCGTGTCTGCAGCCCTTGTCGATTTATTACGAATCTAACACCTTACCACGTCAATTTACATTCTCTGTTATTCTCTGTGAAGCTTCCAAGATTTTAGCTGACAGCCGCGTCTCAGCGTTCACTGGGACTAGTCAGTGACTAACAAACACAGGTTATTCTCGTCGCTTAGCTGTATCGTTGGCAGCCTGGCACGACCGTGCGACTCGCTGGCGCCCTCTATAGTAGTCTTCAGACATGTCGATGTCACATCTTCGATACCCTGCAGTCTCTACTCAACCAGCTATCAGTCTGAATCAGGATGTCATTTTTGAAGGATGGGTGCTCAAGAAGAGGAGAAAGAAGATGCAGGGTATGGAACTCCACACGTATCCTCTCCGACCCTTTGTGGCACCTGATTCATGAATGATCGTCTGCGTGTACAGGCTTTGCCCGCCGCTATTTCGTGCTACGACAGTCGGGCATCCTGTCCTATTCGATCGATCCAAAACACCCTATTCGTGACCAAATATCTCTGCCGCATGCCGCACTTTCTACTGTTGTCGGACGCAAGGATATTCATATAGACTCAAGTAATGCCACGTTTCACATCAAATGTCTGAGCACAGAGGATTTCAACACATGGATGGCAGCGTTCAGGTCAGCTGGGAGTGCCACCTGCCATGTCTGTGACCATGTATGAACGATTTTAGCCAGGAAATTCATCGCGACAGATGACCGCAGGTCTCATGCTGGCAAAACGACTCCGAGGCTGAGCCATACCCAGTGGAATAGATCTGGCATCATTGCCGAAGACATAGGGTCGGTGTGTATACGTGTATGATTGTCAATTTTTTGGGGATATTCATGTCCTGCAGACCATCGATGAACTAGAAAGCGCAATTGCAGCACTCCAAACTGAGGATTCTCACAGAAAGAATGGCTCCTTAAAGTCCAAGTCAGACAAGGAGAAATACAACGATCACAAGGACGGAGGCTTGGTCTTCAGCATGTTCAAGAAGTGTAAGTTGCGCTGGTCTGGCGCACCTTGAAACGTTGAATCCGACGCGTCCTTGAACAGCCGGGGCACACACCACTCACGAAGACGGCGCTCTTGTGCGTCCTCGTCTGGACTCTAACTTGCACTTCCATTTTCAACGCATTAATGTCGCGCTCGATTCCCTCAAATCTCAGCACGCCGCCCTCCTGAGCTCACTCTATGCGGTGCAAAATGATACAGCCCCGCCGACTGCACGAGGATCACCCCTAGCCGCGACTGCCGAGGACAAAATCGACGACCTTCTATCTACATCGCGCCTCTCCACTCCATTCAGTCGTCGGTCACAGCGGATGTCATCCATGACGGATTTGAGCGATGGCGGACCTGTCGAATGGTTCGATGCGGAGGATAATATTGGTGAAGAATTTGTGCTCGAGGACCCAACGCCTGATGAAGAAAAGGCACGACCCATTTTGCAGTCAGGGAGCTCGAGCCTCCACGGGTACGAAAGTGCATCCAGTGACGAGGAAGATATCGTGCCGCTGAGGACTACCGCGGAGACCGATCCTTTCGTGCAAGCGCGTCAAGTCGTCAGGCGAACTTACCTTCCTTCAGGGAATGTAGGTGATGAGGGCAGTTTGTTCGCTACGCTGAAGAAGAACGTCGGCAAGGTATGTATTTTTTTGCAATAATTACGGTGTTTGGTTTGGACCTCGATGTCCAGGATTTGTCGACTATCGCACTCCCGGTGTCCTTCAATGAGCCTTTGACACTCTTGCAGCGGACTGCAGAGGAACTGGAATATCACGAGCTCCTGCACCAAGCAGTCAAAGCCAACGGTCCGATTGAGCGAATATGTTTTGTTGCAGCATTCGCGATATCCAGCTACGCACACACAAGACATCGCTCCGGGAGGAAAGGCTTGTGGGTAATTTACTTCTGCCTATGCATGGGCATGTTGATCATGTCATCAGTAACCCGATGCTTGCAGAAACATTTGAGGACGTTCGGATGAAGTTTATTGCTGAAAAGGTTTCACACAATCCGGTCATCATTGCCTATCATGCCGAAGGGGACGGGTGGGAACTGAATGCCACATCTGCAGGGAAGACCAAGTTCTGGGGTTAGGTTTGCTTCTGCTCGCCGTGCGTCCACGATTGACACTGTACTTCCTTCAGGTAAAAGCCTGGAAATTATTCCCCTGGGTACGACACGGCTCAAGATCGATGACGATCACTATGAATGGTAAATTACATCCATTATACGTGCGAGCACTGATGTTGAGTACATTTATGCAGGAATAAGCCATCCTCGTTCATGCGAAACCTCATGATGGGCACCAAGTACCTAGAACACTGCGGAAAGATGACGATCCAAAACACCGTCAGCGGAGCTAGCTGCGCCGTCGATTTCAAGCAAACCGGTTACTGGGGTGCTTCCAACGAAGTCGCTGGAATCGTTCTCTCTTCGTCCGGCGACGTGTGTGCGCATATCGAGGGCAAGTGGGACGACCAAGTTGCACTGGCCCTTGACTCTTCCCATCTTCGCGTTCTTTGGCGCATCACGCCGTTTCCTAAACAGACTATTGAATGCTACGGGTTCACCGCCTTTGGAATGACTCTCAACGAGGTTACGACTGACCTCCATGGAAAACTTCCACCTACCGATTCACGGTTCCGACCAGACGTGCGTGCACTTGAGGAAGGAAACGTCGACGAAGCAGAGGCACAGAAAACGCGTTTAGAGGAGTTGCAGAGAGATAGACGAAGGCGAGGCGTAGACCGAACCTCTCGGTGGTTCAGGCAAGTTGGTGAAGACTGGCAGTATATAGGTGGTTATTGGGAAGCTAGGGCGAGAGGCTGGAAGGATTGTCTGGTGGTGCCTCTTTGGTGATGCCATGCGTTGGTCAATAGTGCTGCATCTAGCGAATACTTACGGACGGTAGCTTACATAAACAGCCAATTCTTTGTTTTCCCAAATGAGGAAGGTGATTGCTGGTCAACTCAAAAAGGGAGTCGAGGAAGCGTTCTCCGCAACTCGCTTCCTGATGTTTCTGCCAGTTCGACAAGGGAGCTCCGTCTGCCCCAGACGCGCGCTACGACGATGCCTGGCGACACACGCTTCGATGGTCCAGAAGGACTGTTCCTCAATTACACCACCATATGCTAAACTGCTCGAAAAGCTGGCTCTCGTGCGAGAGCTGCTCAACAACAGACCACTGACACTTGCAGAGAAGATCCTGTATAGCCATCTTAATGATCCAGAGAAGAATTTATCTGGCAGCGGAAAGATCAGAGGCGAGACCTACCTGCAGCTCAGTCCACAACGTGTAGCAATGCAGGATGCCTCCGCACAGTGAGTCATTCCTCATGGATTCTGGTTGACATGCTGAGCACATGGCAGAATGGCGCTGTGAGTCAAGCTCATTATCACCAAATGGGTGATAGCGTTTACCCCTGGCACAGGTTGCAATTCATGAGTGCTGGACTCTCTCGATGCGCCGTCCCTACAAGCATACATTGTGACCATCTTATTCAAGCAGTCGACGGCGCCATGCCTGATCTCGAGGTAGTCAGCGCGTCTTCATGTACGAGAATGGATATTGATGCATTACCGTAGCGGTCCATCATGTCGAATAAAGAGGTCTTTGACTTCCTTGAAAGTGCAGCTCGGAAGTATGGCATCGAGTTCTGGAAGCCAGGTTCGGGGATTATCCACCAGATTGTACTCGAAAATTACGCCGCTCCTGGCATGCTCATGTGCATGATACTTCTTTTACCCTACGCACCATTTCCACTAATCACATCGATGACACAGGCTAGGTACTGGTGCGTTATTGAAACATCTTAATCTACGCACGGCAAGGGACACAATTTATAGATTCCCATACTCCCAACGCCGGAGGGCTTGGTTTACTCGCCATTGGCGTTGGAGGTGCAGATGCAGTAGATGCAATGACCGGAACGCCTTGGGAATTGAAAGCCCCACAGGTCGTCGGTAAGAACTTTTGTCATTTTTAAAGAGCCCACCACTTAATCAGGTTTCCAGGTATTCATCTAACTGGTCAGCTCAACGGATGGGCCACTCCCAAGGATCTGATTTTGCATTTGGCCGGTAGGCTCACAGTCAGAGTGAGTTCCAGCTCCTAGTTAGAAGGATGCTCGCTGATGAAGATGTAGGGCGGTACGGGCAGGATTTTAGAGTACTTTGGCCCTGGAGTTGCCAGTCAGTCGTGCACTGGTACGTCAAATGTTCCAAGGTTGCCTGTTTTGTGATCTGAAAGCCTGAAAGGACTGGCCACCGTTGCGAATATGGGAGCCGAGGTCGGAGCGACGACGTCGACATTCCCCTACACAACAAACATGCGTGCTTACCTTCATGCAACAGGACGAGGGCCAGTGGCTCGTGCTGCTGACGAAGCTGCCGCAAAGGGGTATTTGAGCGGAGATCCAGGCGCTGAATATGACGAAGTCATTGAGATTGTATGCGGACTTCACAATAAGATTCATCACCACTGATTTTATCATCTTGCCTCTAGAATCTGTCGGAACTGGAGCCCACGATCAACGGACCGTTCACACCTGACCTGGCCACACCTTTGTCGAAGTTTGGGGCGTTCGTCAAAGAAAATGGATGGAAAAATGAGCTTTCTGCAAGTCTCATCGGATCCTGCACGAATAGCTCATATGAAGACATGGTGAATTTTCTCTCCAGGTCGATAAACGTTGGCTTCTGACACCGCCAAGACCAAGGTTGCAGAGATCGCAGAACAAGCGAAGGCTGTTGGATTAACTACCAAAGTACCCTTTTTGTGCACGCCTGGCTCTGAGCAAATTCGCGCGACCATGGAGCGTGATGGTATCACGAGCACGTTGCAGGATGTTGGTGCTGTCGTCCTTGCAAATGCATGTGGTCCTTGCATCGGCCAAGTAAGTTGTGTTTCTTTTTCTTCATTCTCCGACTTACATTTGTCGTAGTGGAAGCGAGAAGACCTGAAAGGCGAAGAGAATGGTACGTGAACTTCCAAATGGGATCTACATCAGAACTCACGTCCGCTGAAAGCCATCCTCACATCTTTCAACCGGTGAGCTGGCTTCTCTCTCGTGCCAAGGTTCCAAACTCATGTATGAGCAGGAACTTCAAGTCGCGCAACGATGGCAACCGCTACACCATGAATTTCCTTGCCTCTCCTACTATCGTAACGGCCATGGCGTTCTCCGGAAAGCTCTCCTTCAATCCGGCAACCGACTCAGTCACCCTACCAAACGGAGAGCCCTTTAAGTTTTCACCGCCGTCCGGACAAGACCTTCCTTCCAAAGGTTTCGCCCTGGGAAACAAGGATTACTACCCCCCTCCCGTGCCAGAACCTCAACCAGAAATCGAGGTCATCATCAAAAATGATTCACAACGTCTCGAGCTCTTGGAACCATTTCTCGGTCATTTTGGACCTCAGAATCCACGGGGGCTTGAACTTCCATCCCTGAAAGTTTTGATGAGGGTGAAAGGAAAATGTACGACTGATCATATCTCGGCAGCTGTGAGTTTTCAATGCAACCTGACCACGTCACCTGCTGCAATTGACTGCTGTCGTTAGGGTCCGTGGCTGAAGTACAAGGGCCATCTCACCAATATCTCCGAAAACCTTCGTACGTCACATAAACCTTGTGTTCAGTCCTTGGGACTGATTTTTCCTGCCAGTTATCACGGCAGTGAATGATGAAGGGGGCGATGTCAATGTCGCATTCGATCACAGTCATGATGTTTCTCAGCCCGAGAGCGACAGCATTCCTAATATCGCTAAAAGACTGAAATCAAGAAATCAACCATGGGCTCTGGTTGTCGATGACAACTATGGTGAAGGAAGTGCTCGTGAGCATGCAGCATTGCAGCCTCGATTCTACGGTATGGTCTTATGTTCTTCGGCTGCGCTGGGGCTCAAGAACCTATGTGTAGGTTGTGCCATGATCGTCGCTCGCTCCTTCGCTCGCATCCATGAGACCAACTTGAAGGTAAAGCAGTGCTAGGATCCAGCTTTGTATTGTCGCTGAAGACCCCCTAGAAACAAGGCGTCCTTCCTCTCTGGTTTGCAGACAAAGCAGACTACTCTCGCATCGGCTCTGGGGACGTAGTGGAAACCATTGGCCTCACGGATCTCCTCAACGGCGACCAAACCGTCGTCATCAAGCTTCGCGTCATCAAACGTGACGGGCAGACTTTCGAGATACCCACAAAACACACTATGTCAACGGACCAGCTGAACTGGTTCAAGGCGGGTTCAGCTCTGAACTTCATCCGGTCTCAAATGGCGTAACGGGTTTATGTTGATCTATCGTAGGAGTGGTTTCTGTACAGTATCGTATTAGGACTGGTGTCATAGACGAGTGAACAGGGAAGCCTCCCAGCACCCGTCAGTGGCAGTTGAGGGAATACTAATCTAAAGCTGTTGTTAACTCGTGTCCGAGAGCGGAGAGCTGCGCTGGATCTATGTGCTGTTGCCTTTGCAATGCACGCAACACGTTTTTCGCAAGATGAACAGCCGACTCAGGCATGCCAGCTAGCTGCGCAACTTTAAGTCCGTGACTATCCCGATTCACCCCTGGCCTGAGGCGATGAGAGTACGTAAAGAATTTGTCCTAACAGGGTAGTAAAGTAAGCCCACATCCATATCTTTTGAAAGGGGTTCAGCTTACCTCCGTCTCATGCACGTCCGTACAGAAGAATCCAACCTCGTGGAACACTCCACTGCCATGATGATGATCTTCAGAATGTGACAACATGTCCGCCAACTCATGGAAATGAGTCGCGAACAATGCACGACAACGATTATGCACCGCAAGATGATGCACAGTAGCAAACGCAATCGCAAGACCATCTTTGACCGTCGTCCCTCTTCCGACTTCGTCCATAATCACCTATTAACGGTGTTAGCTTTAATGAACTTCTGGAAATGTGCAGGACCCACGAGGCTCTTGGGAGTCGCTCGACGGAGAATCTCAGCGGTCTCCAGCATCTCGACCATGAAAGTGCTTCTGTCCCTAAAAAGATCATCTTTCGCCCCGACTCTCGAGAAAAGCCTGTCCACAACTCCAACGACCGCGTCCTCAGCAGGCACGAATGACCCCGTTTGCGCAAGAATCGCAATTAGGGCGGTTTGTCGCAAGAATGTCGATTTGCCTGCCATGTTGGGCCCTGTGATGATGTGCAGACGGGAGTTGGGCTCAAGGGCAACCGAGTTTGGGGTGAAGACTCGGCCGGATGTGAGTAAGCCGAGCTCGACTGTTGGATGGCGACCGTTAGTCACTTTATATGTAGCACTGACAATGCATTAGATGGATATCGTTAGTGAAGGTGGATTGAATTCACTCCTCCTTGATCATAGGACGGATAAATTTTAATTCGGTCGCGAGGTTAGCGAAGCCCAGGGTTACATCTAGTTCGTCCATGATGCGTGCGTTTTGCCGCAGTTGAGAGGAGAATGCTTTAACCTCCCGAAATCCTGAGCACTTGTGTCAACCAGAAAAACAAGGAAATCGAACCTCGTCACGGAGTGTGTTGAAAATCTCCTTTTCCGTGTTCGTGATGGCGACCGTAGTTTCTACGATTTGACCTCCAAGTTGAGACCAAGACTGAGAGAACGATGAGGAAATGTGAATGTACACAGGTTGATTTGATGCAAAGCTTGCCTGATAGAAATAGGAACTGGTCGATGCATTCTCTGAGATAGCAACAAACAAAGAGCTGGTCTTTATTTTGGCCTGGTCCCTCTTTGCTCTTCCAATATGGACATGCATACCGTGCGCAGGATTGGTGCGCAATGTCAGGGAGGGTGCATCTGGGAAAAGAGTTAGTATAGATCGGTGTATAGGCTTTATTCCTTTACTATATTCGAGCTGAAGGGCACGTTCGAGTGTTTTCCTACGGCCAAGGAGGTTATTGAGGGTGTTGTGCAACACAATCAACTGGGCCGAGAATCTATGGAGTATCGTGTTAGTATTGTCAAGACCCCTGGATTGCAACTACACACTTACTCAGGTCGGATGGTCCTCCTATATGTTCCGTATGTACTGGTTGGTGCAGCCTTCTCTTCGTCCACGAACGTGTCGCCGTCAGCCGACTCATTGGGTGATGGCTCAGTAAGTTCGACATCCTGCAATGCCAGAGTAATCCGCGCCGATAACTCGTGAAGGTCGGTGATCCTCGTCATAAGAGCATCAATGCTTGACCAGTTATCGTCACGGATACTACCCTGTTCTGACCTCCACATTTTCCTCTCGAGCTGCATTCGCTTCTGGATAGATGTCCAAACCTGAATAGTCTGGTTGATGGCGAGGAGGTCTTTAGGTTCTCCTCTGCCTAAGAGGAACCGCTGGACAATACGGGAAGCGTCCTCAGAGTCTTTTAAGAATCGGACGATGTCCTCTCGTAAGTCCGGTCTGTCATAGAAAAACGCAACCAGCGACTGCCGTGCTTCGATCTCCTTTACCGACGTACTCGGAGAGCCTGGCATACGCGTATATTTCAGTGCAGCAAAGAGAGGAATATTGCAGAGACACCAACACAATCTACGGGCCAAAAAACGCGTCCCACTGCTTGTCACAGTTCGCTTAATGACATTGAGAAGACTTCCCGCAGTCCCTCCCTCCCTTGTACTCTCACGTATCTCAAGCGCCTTGATGGTATGAGAGTCGATCTGCATCCGCTCATCGGCGCCTTCTCGGTTGGGTGTAGAGAGCTGAGGCATGTGCTCCAAAAGATTGGCACGCAGATATGTTGTGAGGATATTGATAGCGCGGGATTCTTGAGGGGTGTACGTAAGAGGGACGGTCAAACCTTCATCGAGGGTAGCGTCGCGAGGCACGGGAGCCTCGTCCGTGATGGAACGTACGACGTACGATAAGAAATTGCCTTCATCTTCGATCAGCTGTCGAATCGGATGAGAAGGCTGTTCTCTCAGTTCCTCGGTGAGAACGATCTCTCGTGGACCAATGCGTGCGAGCTCATCCTTTAGCCCTTCGAGAGAAGTCGTCTTTGTGAAGAATTCCCCAGTTGACACGTCAATCCACGCTAACCCAGCCTTCTGAATGCCGGGTTCTCCATCAGACGGGTTCGCAGCACTGATGGAGAGCAGGAAGTTGTTCTCGAAGTGATTCAGAAAGGGTTCGTCAATCAAGGTGCCTGGCGTAATGACGCGAACCACGCGACGTTCGAACTCAGGCTTTTGACCGTGAGTGTACCGCGGAAACTCTTCGCACATGGCTACGAAGCGCTTGTGTTGCTGGACCAAGACTTTGAGGTACTTGTCTAGGTGCATGAACGGAAAACCGCACATATCAACGTCTTGCTTGTCCCAGACACGAGAAGTGAGCTTGATTCCCAAGAGACGTGCCACTTCATTGGCTTGGTCAAAATACGACTGAAAGGTTGGTTTACGAGATGATCATGCAAGACTACATGGCTCATACCTCGTAAAACTGGCCTACTCGGGTGAGAAGAATGCAGTGAGGGAACCTGGACAAGTTTGTCAAGATTTCAGTGGCAAGCATGTTCCGTGGTTGCTTCCAAGAAGTACATGTCTCTTGGGGAGCTCCATTACTAGGTTCACTGGCCTCGACTACCTTTGACTTCCGGCCACGTCTACGCGGTGCTGTGCCTTGCTCCGGTACATCGAGTGAGGGATCTAAGGGAAAGTCGGTGATGCGATCTCGGAAGGACCAAACGGGGTTTACCTTGATGCGTACTTTTGTTAGTCGCAGCGGCGCTTCGGCGCCGTCTTGTAGGCGTAGGGGATATCTCGTTGCCCTTCCCCACTCTCCCGACCAGAGATTTGAGCTTCACGGTTGTCACGGTTGTGGTTGGTGTGACGTCCCCCTCAGGATTTGGATGGTCAGCAGGACGAGAGACTAAATAACGAATTGCGATATTGACAGTCAGCTAGACCCCGGGAGATGTACTATGAAGTGCGCACGGCTAGGTACCAAATTATCTACAGGGGGAAGCCGGGGAGTTACCTCCGCACACAGTGCAGGTGGTGCGGGGCATTCAAGAACGCGTCTTTTGGGAAGTTCTGAGAAGAGCTTCTTTGTGAGCGTAGCTAAGGGTCTTGGACGCTTGACGACGGTGTCCTCAGGAGCGTGTACTTTGGGGAATGCATGGAATGCGCGAGTGAAACGGAGTGGATGCCAGTGGTTGGGATGTCCACGGCAATATGCAGCGACGACGATTACAGTCATGCAAAGACAGGTCCTACAAGATGTTGGTAGTGATGTTACCGACACTGGGTACTGTGAGTGCTGGATATCAGCACCACTGGGAGTAGTACCAGTGACCGTATGATGCTGGTAGTACTACCACTAATCACTAGCACTAGTCTAGTCTAGCCTAACGTCTGGTAAAGTACGTACCTCGGAATCGCGACGGTGGCGCTGGGACTCTGGGAGGCCGGAGTTTGAAAAGCAGTTGGACAACTTTCTCGTTTCTTGTTTTACTCTGCTCGCAAGTCAAGCAACCATAGCCTACTCAAAATCTCTTTCCTCAACGACAAAATGTCTTTCGCCGGCAGACGCAGAGGAAACAAAGTCAAGAAGGGTGTCCAATTCACCCTCATGGTCGTCGGTCAGTACATCCCCAACCCTCTCGTCGCCCTCTCATTTTTGACATTCGCTGTCGTTCCCCGATTTTCTCTCCACTACGTGTAGGTGCCTCTGGAACTGGTCGTACCACCTTCGTGAATACTCTTTGCGAGTCGGAGGTCCTGGCGCACAAGATTTCGGACAATCCGGACACCGCACACATCGAGGAAGGCATCAGGATCAAACCTGTCAACGTTGGTAAGACCCAATACTGGTCTGCCCTGTGTCATTCTCCATGCCAATATATGCTTCCTTCTACAGAACTCGAGGAGGATGGCGTTCGTATTGCCCTCACTATAGTTGACACTCCCGGATTTGGCGACAACATTGACAACGAGTTCGCGTCAGTATCGGTACTAGTTTGGAAACGTGTCTTCTGACGTGATCCTCCACACAGCTTCCAAGAAATCGTTGGCCACCTTGAACGTCAATACGATGACATTTTGGCCGAGGAGTCTCGCATCAAGCGTAACCCCCGCTTCAGGGATAACCGAGTACACGCCCTGTTGTACTTCATCCCTCCCACTGGACATGCGTACGTAAAACCTAAAATGAAGCAATAGTTTGACTTACATGGACATGCCATAGTTTGAGGGAAATGGACATTGAGCTAATGCGCCGCTTGTCTCCCCGTGTCAACGTAATCCCTGTCATTGGCAAGGCCGACTCACTGACCCCGAGCGAGCTTCGGGGCTTCAAGAAACGCGTGAGTCAAGTACATTGTCATTGTCTTTGATTCACCGCTCATTGCATATCTAGATCATGGAGGACATCGAGCACTACGACATTCCTGTTTACAACTTCCCATACGATGTCGAGGAAGATGACGAGGAGACCATCCAGGACAACAGCGAGCTTCGGGTGAATAAATCAAGTTTATCCCATTACTTGGATATTTTACTTACTTAACATAGGCCCTCCTCCCCTTTGCTATCATTGGATCCGAAGAGGAAATTGAGCTAGATGGACAACCTGTTCGAGCCAGGATATACCCATGGGGTATCGCTGAAGTGGACAACCCAAAGCACTCGGACTTTAGCAGGCTCCGGAGCGCCCTTTTGAAGTGAGGGATCATGTTCACTCACTGTCGTGGATTGTCACTCATTGCGAAACTAGTTCCCACCTTGGCGATTTGAAGTCGCTCACTCATGACGTGTTGTACGAGACTTACCGTACCGAGAAGCTGTCCAGGACAGTGCACGCCGACGCGCAGTACGGATTTACTGCTGTATTTTGCATATCGCGCTGATTTGCTCTTATGTAGCGATTCCTCTATTCTCCCAGAAGAGCTCGCTACCCAGAGCGTACGTCTCAAAGAAGAGCAACTTCGTCGAGAGGAGGAGAAAGTACGCCATCATGCTCGGTTACAAGTGACTTGCTTTGACCCATGAATATGTTTACAGCTCCGTGAGATCGAACTGAAGGTTCAGCGGGAAATCAACGAGAAACGACAGGAACTTTTGGCGAAAGAGGAATCTCTTAGGTATGGCTTGCTTCTACGGAGATTGGGAAGGACCGACTATAGCTTGCTTTGCTTTACAGAAATCTGGAAAGCCGGCTGGCTGCTCAAGGATCACAAGCCGAGTTCCGGGACTAGTCGAACTTGGATACCCAAAATTGATTGGCTCCGTGGTCGACAATTATACCCGTGTCTGTCCATTCGTTACTCACTTGTTCGTCCACTCGTTTCTGGCTGCGTTTACTCTGCGACTTTATTATCGGATAATCCATTGACACTCCTTACGAGAACTTTACCCACTTTTCTTGCTACTCGCCTCTTCCTTCCTTGACAGGCCGTAATCATTCATCTTTCCGGAATGCACTTCAATTTGAGAGACTTGCCCGCAGTTGGTCTGCCCGTGATCTATGTTATAGTGAATAGTTGATTGTGCTCTGATGGAATAACATGCGAGGAATCGTAGGAATTTGGCACATCTTGGATGGTTGTGAGGCGCGGGTGAGCTGTGAGCTCGTCTGATGATGATGGAGGTGCTTGAGAGTCTTGAAGGAGGTTTGGCAACAACCTCCAGCCAAGATTTGAGATCTTTGATTGGATGGACGTCTGACTGAGTGCCTATTATTACCATATATGAACATTCAAACTCCTACGAGCCTAATTTGGAATGAGTAACCATGAAATGTTGGCAGAATTTCTCGCAGGCATAGTGGGACATTGTAGGCCTGTCCAGTCGCGAGCCCCACGTCCTCCCCGTCCTATACCTTCTCGCCAACGTCAAGATCGACTCTAAGAGTGCCCTCGCATCGTGCTGTGTGCTCAGCGGCACGGTCGTCTCTTGGTACTGACCTCGTTGCTTAGAACAGCTATAGGACTGCTAAACTGGGTACTGATTCAACTATTGTTTAAACCAGAGTCGGAGGAGTGACTCTGACTGTGTTCTCGTGGTTTCATTTCCTCAGCTTCCTCTACAGCTCGTCTTCCGACCTTGGTTTCTTGGTCCCCTGCCTGCATTTCCCGACCAGGATCAACTTCCTATCCACTCTCGTGCTAAGTCCGATATCACGTTTCAGATCCATCTAAGCTGGGTCTCCCTTTTTAGTTGCGCCCATTCGACATTTTTCTCTGGTTCTTGACTCTCCGAATACTTCACAAGCCTCGGTATGGTACTGGAGTTTAACTCTCGCCCACTATCAGTCGTTCATCGGTCGCGCCAGTGGCATGATCATGCCTCTGGCCCACCTGCTAGTCTTTCTACCTCCCCTCCCCCTCCCCCCTCCGCCTTCGTCCAATCCGCAATGACACAACGTCGCCGTTCTTCAGCAGCAAACTTTCCACCTGCAGCTCCCCCTCCTAGTCAACCAATACCCAGTGTCCCTCTGACGCTCTCGGGATTCTCCATTGGCGAAGAAGGAGCTTCGTCGGGCATACCTGACGACCCGGATTTCATCTCGACGCACCGGTCAAGTATAAGTACAAGTCAAAGTACGGGTGGCCGTCCTGCCGCCTCTGCCAACCTAGCAGCCGTTGCTGCCTTCTCTCAGAACCGATATCAACAAGTCTCCCCGTCGACACCAGCCTCCACCTCCACCAGTCCCCAACCGTCCTCAACCATGGTTACATACGCCGCCAATTCCGACTCCTTATCTGACCCCCCGCCAAAGAGTATGTTACAATCTAATCACTCAAAGACTCAGTCGAACACGCAGGATATTGTACCTGACCGCCTATTGCTCTCACCTCACGAACCACACACATCATCCGAATCGCGGCCGTCTTCACGCCGCGCGTTGACCAGGGCGCTTGAACTCGCACGAGAAGCAGTTCAACTTGACGCGACCAACGATGACCCACACGCGGCCGTCATAGCGTACGGCAGGAGTGTGGCTCTCCTTAGCGAGGTCATGGAACGAGTGCGAAGAGGGGAAGATAGCACGGAAGGACGCAGAAAGAATGGCCGAAGGCGTAGTGTCGTGGCTCAGGAGGAGGAAGTTAGACGGTTGCAAGCAATAGTATGTCATATGCGTGGTGCCAGATGCCAAGGGAAGCTAACTGGACGGTCTCTTGCAGCACGATACGTATGCCGACCGAATGAATATATTGAGCTTGATATACAGCATACCACCCATACCACATTCTCCTTCCTCGGTATATGCCCCTTCCACTTCGACAGAGTCAACACAACCGCCGTCACCTACCTCCCTGTCGCCTTCATCGGATTCTCACAGGTCTTCTTCTTATGCCACCGAGCACACTCAGGACGATCCTCAGCACCTGGCACTCAATGGCGACCTCAGCGACGAGCAGGATGCGCACGAGGGTATTGGTTCCGCGATGCTGAACGCTGCTCATCTCTCTCAGGAAATTTCTCCTAGTTTGCTTTTACAACATCCTTACGCAACGTCAGATATGGCATCATCACCAACCAGGATGCAGGCCACCCTCAATCGCACTTCAACTCTTCCTGCGAATCGCACACATCATCAATTGCCAATCGCCGGTAGACCTAGGGCTGCTTCTGTCCTTCCTCCCGCTGCGCCACCTCCGTTATCCCCACCACCACCACCTCCTCCTCCAGAATCATCGTTACCCCCAGCCCCTGCGATACCCCCTTCACAGACTAATCGATTCCTCGAAGTCACCCGCCCACGGGGGAACTCTGTTGGTCACAAACGGACTGGCTCTGGCACCCGACTCACCTCTGTCACAGAGGAAGGTGTCAGGGTAGATAGCCGGTCGTCACTTTTGCAAGGCGATGACCTCCAATCTGACGAGGACCACACTGCGTCTCTTCCCCGACGTCCTGACACCCCGCGCACTGCCAAGCGAGACTCACACCCATTGCCACCACTTCCCTCCCCAACCAACGCAGCCCATCCATTCCGTACCGCCACAGCTCCAACTGCTGTTCCAAGGCCACCAGGATCCCCGGTCATTGCCCAGTTTATTTCCTCGCGTCCTCGAGGGGAGTCCGTGGGTGTAATGGGCGGTCAACCCTTGATCAACTCGTCATTAGTGATGGGCACAATACATCAGCGTCGAAACAAGATGTCGGCTCCACCCTCAACCACAACTACGGCTTCGTCATCACCAACCGATTCGAATCCACCTTCCTCCTTCTCTCAGCCTCGTCCCAAAACCCCGGGCTCCCCGCCAAGTTCAGCACCCGCTCCAACACCTGGGCGCAGCCGCGCTTCGTCACAGCCAGGCAGGCGACCGTCTGTCATCAATGGCCGTATATCACCCTTCGATGCTCAACATCCCCCTCTACCCCAGAGTGCAGTTACCAACGGACGCAAAGCTTCGAACCCTTCAAAATTGAACCCACATATCACCGTTAATGTGCAGATTCAGCCACAACTTATCGTGCAGAGCGATCTCCTTTCCCCTCCTGCTTTGTCCCTCGTTCCTCCGCCCGCGATGCTCACGAATATTCCGACTACCCCGACGTCCCCGCTTCCTCCGGCTCCGCCGACAGACAGTCAAAGGAAACCTTATCATATGATGGTTCTCCTCGCGAACACCATGACTTCGAAGTCGGGCGGATATATCACGCGACGACTACATGTACCCCAGGGCGTCTGGTCACAAGGAGGCGCCAAGCTCACCAATGAAGTGGAAAAAGTACGCGTTGTGGAGGTGCTATGCTCCGCTTTGGAGGAGATGCAGCAATCAAGCGTCGAGTTTTTTGGCGCTGGCAGTGTATGCAGCGGGCTAGCTCTCGGAATCGGTAGCGTGGGACGAAAGGAAGCAGAGGCCTGGGTGGGGAAGCTGGAAGAGTTCTCATCAATCTGCGACAGCGTTGTTGCAAACTTCGGTAAGAAACTCGGTGTCGGTGAAGGGTTTGTGTCAAAGAAGAGTGGGGTAGGTGCTCCGTCGACGATTTATGTCAGAGCTAACGTAAAATACTAGGTGACATCATGGGGTGGAAAGCTGACCCGACAATTCGACAAGTTCACTAACGGCAAAAAGTACGTGATTGCCAACTATCCTCTTGCATAGCCATGACTGAGTTGTTCTGATATACTAGTCTTGACTCGCCTGCGGCATACGTTGCTGGACTTGGCAGATTGTTCATGCATGTTCAACTACTTGATGAACATTCGAAAGCCCTACTTTCGCAACCCGTGGCTCCCATATATGCCGCGTTTCCTGCTGACCTGAGGTCAGCTGCCGAAGTGAAGCTAAAACACGCTTCGGAGTTCTTCGCCAGCGTTGTCCTAACATTCGTTATCCGCGACCTTGCTCAACTGCTGGATAAGTACGCGAAGAAGTGTGAAAAGTGGCTTGCGGAGTGATTGGATCTGATTGGGTTGGGATGTAGTATTGTTTCGAAAGGCACATGTATTCTATCATTAGGACTAGACTGTTCAACAGATTTTCTTTTCATTTGACACTTTTCCCTTTTAACCGCCTGTTTATACCTTTCGTGTTCACATACCTTTCCGACCTTGCCTCTTTCGTTCCGTGTCATCATCCTTCGCCGTCGATCTTGCATATTACAATATACGCTTTGGAATCTGTGCCACATTTAATGTAGGATACACGCTCGGTACAATCACCACCCCACCTTACAAATGAAAAGAAGAAAGTAGCCAACAGAAGGAGTCCCAACAACCTTCAGGCAAACATAGTAAAGTGGAACGAGTTAGGCAGCAGAGGGACGACGCCTGGAGGCACCTGGACGTCGCGTGTCCAGGGTAATGGTATTTGTCGCCTGAGTAGGCTCCAGTTCGGGTGTTGGAGGCCTCCCTCGTAGCCGGTTTATCACCTGCATTCGTCTATCTGCAATCCTCAGAGGAGCATTCACGGGTGCGATGAGCAGCAAAGGACCTACTGTAATCAACCCGGAGATGTTCGTCAGGGCACTCCTCATCGGAATCCACTAGTGGGTCGGAGTTGAGCACCGTGTGCCAGGCGTCTGCAAGTGCATGTGTTGAGCCAACGAACACGAGATTTTCAGACGAACCACAAACGTTGCAACATGGTGCGAGGGGCGGGCATGCTTGATCGTCTGTATCTGGGAGGTCGTGAACCGGGATTGGGCATGTTAAGTCGACGTGGACGGTGTGTGTCAAAGGATATGCGACGATGCGGGACTCCATCAGAGAGATGCCTCTGTCGTTGACGCTCCGTCATATGTGGTGGTATAGGGACAACTGTGGGTGCGAACTTTTCTCAGAAAAAGAGTGGGATCGAGAGACGCCAGCTCACGATCAGACGGACGTTCCTCCCTTGTCATGGGTTCAGCGTGGACAGGGTGATGTCTAGCATGCACCGGTGGCTCTCTGTCGACCGCCCTCTCGGCTTTTCTCTTCCGAGACGTGGCTTGTTGTGGGCCCAGTGGGGCGGGCAGATCTTCTGTTTCTGGTATGTGGGAGTTGGTTTTTGCCTTTTTCTCGGGTGCCTCTGGCTTTTCGGACATGATAGGGTCCAGTGCCAAAGTCCCCAGTTAGTCGGGAGGACGATGAAGGATGAAGTGATTTGGAGAGCGTCTTCACACCTTGGCTCCAGTGCAGATGGATATCGTGTGGCTACCACACATTTGTACTACTACCGTTGTTGCTACTGCTAACCACCCTGAGGTATTCGCAATGCGGCACACCACGTTCACCACATACATCCTCTCGCTGAAGACGCGGATGGTCCGACTAGAGCTCGAGAACAGGCTTCGAGGATGCTCACGTCTTAGGGCACTCCATGATGGTGTCACATATGTATGATACCGATATTTTTGGCTTGATATCAGGTGCCAGTCTCTGACCGACTGTCGACTAATTGGCTCACGAATTGGTTTTCATTTTCTCCCGAGATCATAGGCGGATATGATCCTACGACACGCACAGGCTGGTTGCTGAGCGCTGAGCGCTGAGCACTAATAGATCTCGGAGTACTATCCCAGCCAATAACCTGTGCAGAGGCAGTGCACATTCTCCTGATAATTTCCCTGATTTCTCTGGCTCTGAGTTTTCTCTCCCCTGCGAGCAGGTTTGTTCTTTTGCTGCCTTTTTCTTCTCTTGGGCTTGAAGCTCAGCGTTGTGAGATGCGGGTCGTCTCCCCTCGCCCTTTGAACATCCTTTCTTCGATTCATGTCATCTCGTTCATTATATTTTTTCTCACTTCCTCTCGAGAACTGGTTCTCGTCAGGTGTACTCCTATTCCTCTCCCAAGAGATGATGTAGTGTCTCGCGTCGTTGATGTCTATGCTAGCCTCGGCGCACAGAAGTCCGATGAGTGCTGCTCTAGTACCTGCCCACCAAGTGTTACTCAGGATCCATCCGCCTCTAGCATTGGTATGCCCACTTGCATTTACTCAAGTTGACATTACTAACCGAGGTTTGTCGGGAAGGGTTTTCCACCCCAGAGGTTTCATCGCCAAGTACTGCGGCTCAGAGTACGGCTAAGGGAACCCCAAGTTCAGCAGTTCCAAGTAATCAGCCCTCCTCGTTCTCTACACCGAGACCAAGTACAACGTTGTCGTTATCAATGGCTCGACAGACCGTGATTGGCACGTTACCGCCCAGCGTCCCACGGCCTACTTCAGTTACGGTGGCTACAGTGCCGCTCGAGCCGTTGACGACGACGTCTACTACTGCACCGGGCGTCGCACCCTCTTGGCTGCCCAGCTCATCGCCGATTTTTTTGTCGCCTTCATCGTCGATAGCAGGAGTTATGATCATTCCGCCCCTTTACCCATTTACGATAGAAACCACAATCTCGACCACTCCATCGACCTCTGGAACGTCTTCAGTGCCTTCTAGCTCCACACTTTCCGTTATCCACTCTACTAACAATCCACCGGATACTCCAGCGACATCCCTACCGACGACACTCACCGGCACCCCTAGCTCTGTTTCATCTGCTCTACCCGAATCGATGCCTTCGGTCTTCTCAGTTACCCTACCACCGCCAACGATTTCATCACCTTTTCCTGTTTCCACGATCTCTTTGCCTCCCACAGACTCTGCCCCAACAGCGCCATCACTAGCATCACCTTCCGTATCTGTAACGCCGTATCCATCCGAAGCTGCTGCACAGACCCCGAAGCTATCCGCAACGTTGATCGCTATCATCACAATGCTCTCGTTTCTTGCGCTGATGTCATTGCTGCTAGGCATTTGCATGTTCACGCGAACTCGCCGACAGCGTTTGGCTCGCATCCAGAGGCAAAGGGAATCCGAGATCCAATCTCTCTCAACTGAGTCCATGCACGTCGTAACGCCATATGTCTATGGTGGGACACAATCTATTGACACCACATCTCGGGGTCTTGCCCCTCCTCGCCCACAGAATCCATACGAGGGCATCGTTCCACCTCATACACCCCTGTTACCCTCCTACCCAGAGGATAATCACATCATGCGCCTAGCTGTGTCTTCGCCTCGGCCACGGACTGCGTCACGATGAGCGTTTGCTTGGAGTCCTCAACACTGGCTAACCGAATCGTTGTGGTTCCACCTTCTAGTGGACCCGTTTTGCGCGATTACAATACTCAGACATTAATGATGTTTAAACAACATTATATGAAAGGCGGTACGAAGGTATCAAGGTGCGAACCATGGCAAACAGTACAATGAAGATCCTTCCGATGTGTTATTAGAGGAAGATGAAGAAAAGGGGGCGGGTATTCATGTACAAGGAAAGTGAAATGCAAGTGGTTGTCAAAGAGAAACCTTTGGGCAGAGAATGGGCGGACTGGATTAGCGCAGGCTTGCATGACAATATATGAAATTTATTGCACCGAAGTCGAAAGGAAGAGAAGGGGTAAAAGCGAATAAATGAACAGGAGCATTGTGCAATACCACGGTGCAAATAAGCCGACAATCGAGGATATCACCAGAATTCTCGGACGCAGTCTAGTACTTCCACGACGACGGAGCTCTTGTACATGAGAGCATGGTCGGCACCCTTGACGACCTTCACATGACATCTGTCCTCGCCCATTGCACGCTCCATCCATCTTACGGCGTTTTCTGCGATCTTTTCGTCCCTGTCCCCGTACCAAACCCGGACTTTGTGAGGGTAGTCAGAGTACGAGAAACCCCATGGACGGTTGTCATGGTTCAGGATCTGTAGCAGATCGCTGTGAGTGCCTTTCGAGGCCTCAGCATGTGAAGCAGCAATTAGAGCATTCCCGAGCGCGGCTTGATATGAATTCGAGGCGGTCGTGGGTACGCCGCTATATGGTGAGGAGACTACGCTGTTCCTCGGGGATGAAAGTATGCTAGAGGGGCTTGACCTAGGAGCACTCGCACTGGACGCGCTGAAGGAGATCGACCGTCGTCCTGCCTGTCTAGGATAAGGTGACTTGGCACCAGGCTTCTCCGCACCAGTATCTGCAGAACGTGTCGACTTTATTGGTTGAGGTACTTTTACGGGGGGTGGCGTTTCCACGCGGGGAATCTGGCGCGCGGAATTGCTGCTCCAGTCAAAGTCGCCAAGTCCTAAGCCAACATCCAGAGTTACAGGCTGGGGTAGTCGTGGGCTAGGCAACTCCGCCTTCTCCGTCCTGGAACCGTTGGCTGTTGTCGACGATTTGCCCTTCAACGAACCCATGGATCGAAGCGTCTTCAATTTCTTTCCTACAGTTGATTGCGGCATGTTTTCGACGGATGGTGATGGAGGTTGGGACTGAGACGCAGATTTGGATGGTTTCAGCCTGCCAAGGAGACCCCTCGAAGGCTTCCGTCTGTTTTGCTGGTTCATAGACCGCGCCCCTAGGGTGCTCTGGCTCCCAAACCGGCCGTCGAAGTCCCTTAAGTCATCATAATCGCTGAACAAGCTTGATCCGACACTCATCCGCCTTCTTGCGTCCAACTGGGACGGATAGACACTTGACTTGGCAA
Organism: Paxillus involutus ATCC 200175; assembly: GCA_000827475.1. Taxonomy (NCBI): domain Eukaryota; kingdom Fungi; phylum Basidiomycota; class Agaricomycetes; order Boletales; family Paxillaceae; genus Paxillus; species Paxillus involutus. The sequence goes on from KN819323.1 coordinate 1,035,301, forward strand.
GTTGCTCATACTGTGAGAGTGGATCAGAGTCCGTGGCAGGGACAGGCTTGCTGTGATAAGCCTTGCTTGGGGATGGTAGAGCCGTATAGCCGATACCGCGGTAGGCAATTGCTGGAGGTTTTCCGAGCATCCAAGCTTGGATTTTCCATTCCGCCGCTTGTGCAGTCTTCAAGATGCCATTGGGCACATACTTCAGCCACTTGTAGCCGCCTGGAGCACTGCTGTTAGCGATCAAGATAGCGTAGAGAATGAGTTTCATACCACTTTCGCCTCCGCCAATCCAAGGAGAGAGTAGACAGAGTTCGCCCCTTATGCGCTCAGGTACGCGATTCGCGAACGACAAAGCATACGGGGCGCCAGCGGAGTGGGCCATGACGCTACACTCGTAGATGTTAAGCTGGTCGAGCACTTCCTCCACAGCAGAAGCCCATTCCATGATACCCCGCGCAGATTTGGATTGGGGTACTTCACTACGACCGAGCCCCCATCTAAAGCAGCTTGAGTGAGTCCATATTACTCCAAGGTTGCGAACTAGGTTACCTGTCGATAGCGATCAATCGAAGGCCCAGACAATCAGCCATCTCATCATAGAGGCCCAGGATATGTCTGACACAACCCAACCCAAGAAACACTATAAGCGGAAATCCGTTTGGGTCTCCCATGTCCGCAAGGCTAACGGTGAGCGGGTGGTCTAATGAGGCATGTGGGTATCGAGTGAGCCTGAGTAACGTCGTCAACCGTGCGGAATGGAGGTATTCAGCAATCGCCTGTGACATGGATGTTGGGGAAATGGAGAGTTGGATCGGGTCGACTGACTCCTGAGGAACATGCGCGGATGTTGTAGATGACGAGTTGGTGTGGGTGTCCGAAGATGCGCCACGCGTGCCCAGGGGAGCACTTGAGGCATCAGCGCCGTTTGAGGGCAAAGAAGCCAACGGAAAAGCACGAGGACCGTTTCGTGGAGGAGCAGTCACCCGGGAATTCTTTTGATTGTTGTAAGTCCGGCGGACTTCATCCTCGATGCTGTCCATAGACGACCGAGTTAGAAGCTCAGCTTCCTCATCAGCTGTCAGAGGTTCTGGCTCAGATTCCTCGTCTTCCACACATACTGAGTGGCCATTGGAGTGACCGCAACTCGGAGTACGGACGGACGGCGGACGCGAGCGTTGTTGTACGCTTTGTGGCGCATGATTCCGAATAATCTCGGATATAGATGGTATTACAGTTCTTGGACGCTCCGTTGGCTGTACGTTAGTTGCAGGTCGCTCATCGGCGGAGTCGCTAATCGGAGGGGTGGTATTATCGCTGAGAGTAGAATCAACTGTGATGGTAGAAGTAGAAGCTTTCCTTGAGAAGTTGGGCACATGGATCTGGGTGCGGCGTAGATGCGAACGAGAAGGGGGCTTGGTGTGCGGTATGTCGTCGTCGTCGTCGTCGTCAGAGGTAACGACCTTTTCGTGCCTCCGCCCTTTTCCCCTGCCAAGAACGATTCCCGGCGGTGGGGTTGGTAGCGGTGGGTGATAGAGAGGGTGGTGACCTGGAAGGGCGAACCGCGAACGACTGGATGTATTTCGGGAGAAAAGGTCCTCCATGGAACCCATTCCATTCATCCCATCCACCAGAGCATCTAGTGTCTCTACTCCTGATATCGGAGCAGCGACAAGGACAGGAAAATCGAGGATAGGATAACCCTGGATAGACGAGGCATCATTTGGAGTCCGGGGAGGAGTCTCGAAACTGGAGGTTCCCGAAAACCTCAAAGGAGGAACAGGATCGTCCTGCCATCTGGATCTGGCGGATGAAGGACCGGTTCGTGTCCGAGTACGCGGATACCGGGGAGTGAGGTCTTCCCCAGACAAAAAGCTGGATAGGTCGTCTAGCGGGTCTGATGTTGGGAACACGAACGACGAGTCTAAAACTTTATCCTTGCTCCTCTCCCCCCGTTCTGTTGACCTGCGAGAATGTCTCTTTGTTGGAAACTTGAGGGCATCGATAGTGGTCTGAGGAGGGGGACTGGTCTGGGGCCTGGGATGAATGTCGAAGTAGCTTTTCTGGAGATGGGAAACGGGCTTTGTATGAGATGAACTAGTGTGCTTCTCAAGGTCACGTTTGGATAACAAGAATGAAGTTCTTTGGTGAAGGGGACGCTCGGCTCCCATAATGTCTTCCTGCTGGCGCGACATCAAATTGGTAAGAGAAGAGTGAAGCGAATTATCAGATACAGCAGGTTTACGAACGTCCGAGATTCGTGTGCGAGTCGTAAAAGCGAGGCGTTGCCAGACTAGACCGTGCCAACTCTTCGCTGGGCCTGAGGCCTGGGCCTGAAGTCTCCTGGTATGCCAGTTTATGCCAATTTCCACTGTCCAGTGTCCACCGAGCCTAGCCGTTGACCGGGGCAACGAGCGGGACGTGTCTCAAGGATGTCGTGTCCCAGCCGCGACTAGTACTTAGATAATTAGATATGGACCCGGGGTGACCTGCAGACTGCCGAGAAAGAAAAGCCAGAGAAGCGGATGGAACCAGCTGGTTGCAGGCTAGACGGTAATTTTTTGCAACAG
>KN819323.1:1037878-1051248 GCA_000827475.1 Paxillus involutus ATCC 200175
GAGGCATCATTTGGAGTCCGGGGAGGAGTCTCGAAACTGGAGGTTCCCGAAAACCTCAAAGGAGGAACAGGATCGTCCTGCCATCTGGATCTGGCGGATGAAGGACCGGTTCGTGTCCGAGTACGCGGATACCGGGGAGTGAGGTCTTCCCCAGACAAAAAGCTGGATAGGTCGTCTAGCGGGTCTGATGTTGGGAACACGAACGACGAGTCTAAAACTTTATCCTTGCTCCTCTCCCCCCGTTCTGTTGACCTGCGAGAATGTCTCTTTGTTGGAAACTTGAGGGCATCGATAGTGGTCTGAGGAGGGGGACTGGTCTGGGGCCTGGGATGAATGTCGAAGTAGCTTTTCTGGAGATGGGAAACGGGCTTTGTATGAGATGAACTAGTGTGCTTCTCAAGGTCACGTTTGGATAACAAGAATGAAGTTCTTTGGTGAAGGGGACGCTCGGCTCCCATAATGTCTTCCTGCTGGCGCGACATCAAATTGGTAAGAGAAGAGTGAAGCGAATTATCAGATACAGCAGGTTTACGAACGTCCGAGATTCGTGTGCGAGTCGTAAAAGCGAGGCGTTGCCAGACTAGACCGTGCCAACTCTTCGCTGGGCCTGAGGCCTGGGCCTGAAGTCTCCTGGTATGCCAGTTTATGCCAATTTCCACTGTCCAGTGTCCACCGAGCCTAGCCGTTGACCGGGGCAACGAGCGGGACGTGTCTCAAGGATGTCGTGTCCCAGCCGCGACTAGTACTTAGATAATTAGATATGGACCCGGGGTGACCTGCAGACTGCCGAGAAAGAAAAGCCAGAGAAGCGGATGGAACCAGCTGGTTGCAGGCTAGACGGTAATTTTTGCAACAGCATTCCCCGCAACCAACAGCCATGCACAGCCACCCATGTGACAATATTGAATGTTCGGTCAAGATCATTAACTTGACCATCATGCCTTGCAACTTTCACCACTCGATTCTCCATCGTACAGATAAGTTGCAAGGCATTACTACTATCCGTGGACACTACTCTTCATATTCTACAGTTAATGGCAATGCATTACTATCGCCTAAATGGAAATTTTCAAACAATGGTCTGATGCGTATCCTTGCGTATCCTCTCCTGGGGACACCTGTCAAATGTCATAACTATTGCCAGGTTCACATGGCATTCATAGCCGGGCCTAAACGATAAGCTATTATCGTACACAAGTAAATTAACTGGTCCTTTAAAATTTCACTGCCTGCGACGACAGCTTCAGTGTACTTGCAATCCAGGCACGACATCATGCGCAACCTGTTTCCTATGAGTCCGTCCTACTCCGTCTCAAAGGCATCGTGCACGCTCTCATCCTTATCGTGTTCCTGGGAGCATTTGGTCTTTTCACGGCGAAACTCCTCATCGACTTCGCGCTGAATCATCCGGATGTGCACACCATTGGTTCGTTTACAATATTTCTTCATCCAGCCACTCATCACCACTGATGATCACACGCAGGAGACGCAGGTTATATCTTATTCGGTCCAATTGGCCGGGAGGTACTCGCGGCTGGTTCGGAGTTGCTCAGTAGCCAGCAGGCCTTGTCTACACTTTCCAACCAAGGAATGTGTAGCATGTACTTCGTATTGATTTGCGGTGCGATAACTTTTGCTCATTTCCCTGCCTCGAACTCTGGATCGCTTGACATGGATGGGAATCCTGAGTGCGTTTGTGATCACGGTGTCGGGTATAGTTGCTATGATCGGCGCCGGGGTGAGCCCATTGCACTCCCATTGCCCGGCCGAGTAATAAATGCTACGATTTCCACCAACATCTGCGTTCCTAGCTATCACCAATCCTGTGAGTATTTTCGTGCCTGAAAAGTATCTTAGTCTGACGACCATGCACGACAGGTGTTCGCTTACGCTGGTGAGATCATGTGCACGTAGAAATGAATGAAACTACAGGTCATTTTATGTATGCAACTCGGACAAATGCTTACAGCGCAATCAGTTTCTGACCCTTAGTCAGGTTCTTCATCTTGATTTCTGAGATTGAAGCGACCACAGGATGCTATGAAGGTGGCTCCGGTTACGCTGTCATCCGGTTATGTTGCTGACCAACAACGCAGGCCGCATGGTGCCTACAAGGCTTCGCGACCATTTTCTACGCTATTTTCAGCATCGTTACCTATATGTACATTGGTAACACTTCCCAGTCTATTATTTTTCTTTCCTTGCCCCCCAAGTGGGCGAAGGCGAGTTTCGGGATCGCATTGGCGAATTTCCTATTGTACGTCGCGCCAATCGTTATTATTGTATGCTGATATACAAGGTTACTACAGCGCCGGAGGGGTATACGTTCACACAGCTACGAAACTCGTGTTCGTGCGGTTCTTCCGGCATTCTCATCACCTCCATTCGCACACTTGGACAGTTTCTATGCTTCATCGGTGTTGTGGTTGGTGTGGTCCTTGCTATCGCAGTGCCAATCTTTTCGTATCTTATCGGTACTGCGGCCGCGCTTTTCGCGGCATGGTACACGTATGGCCTGGCTGGATTCTTCTGGTTATCTGATACGTATCACCTGAAGGGGAAATGGATGTCATCAAACGAAGGCCAATCGGAACTACGTTGGCTTTGTTGACCATTTTGGCTGGAGCTTTCATCTGCGTCGCCGGAACCTACGTTTTTGTCAAGGCAAGCATGTTCCGCTCGTTTGTTCTATCACAATGATGACTGACATGCCGAACATTCCGTGTTATGCAAATGGTTTGGTACACTTGTTACTTATGTACACACCGTTGCTTCGCACGTGACGGCAGTTCGGTGATTGGATACGTAGTGCTTGTTGCTAGTTTTACATTAATGACGATGGCCGCGCGTCTTGGGCATGGACCGAACGTTCCTTTCTGCTATTGCTCTGAAGCTGATAAAGTTGAGGTATAGTTATTTCTGAGGCTGCTAACGTCGCACACACGTCCCTGCTTTCTGCTATGACTGCCCCTGGACCTACACCGCAGCACCAGCTACCTATCTACTCACGGCCCCCGAAGACATGGACACAAACACTGAATGGGATCTTATTCTTGCTGTCATTTATCCCTGGATGTTTCATGATTCACGCCTTTCAACTCCTATTTGTCTTGCCTTTGAAACTTGTTCCCGGCTCGCTGTCGAAGAAGCTGTACGACGAGGGGATAAGGTATACCAAGGGAGCTTTTGCTACTCTTATGAGTAAGTCATCATCAGAAACTCGCAAACATCACACGAGGTACACGTCCTGAAAGCCTAAACCTTCAGACTTGATGAACCATTGGTTCGCTCCCACAAGAGTGTCCATCACGTTTGAGACCCAGGGACAAGGCAAGCTCACGGAAGAACAAATACAGCAAATTGTGGAGCGTGATGCGTCAGGCAAGGTAGTGGCCTTGCACCTGCCTTCTAAGTCTGTCATAATCTCGAACCACCAGGTGCGTGGCGGGTGGTTGTAGTGTGAGGTAATTAACGCTGCTCTCGTTCGCAGGTCTATTCCGACTGGTGGTACGTCTGGTGCCTGACGTACGTTGCGCAGACACACAAGGATGTCTTCATCGTGTTGAAGAAGAGCCTTAAGTGGCTCCCATTGGTTGGGCCGGTAGGTGACGCTCTCCGCCGTCAAACCATGGACAAACTACTGACACAATGGTAGGCCATGCAAATGTACAGGTTTATATTCCTCGCACGTTCATGGGCGTCCGATAGACTGCAGCTGGCAAAGCAGCTTTCAAAGCTCGGAAAGAAAGCGGAAGAGGAAAACAAGCCTTTTACGTTCATACTGTTTCCCGAAGGAACGCTTGTGAGCAAAGACACGCGACCAATTAGTCGCAAGTACGCAGAGAAGATGGGCGTCGTGCGTTAGGTCCGGCCACGCTCACGTTCCATTTGGCTAACAAGCAAAGTAGCCCGACCTTTGCAATGTGCTCCTTCCACGTTCGACAGGGCTCCACTACAGTCTTCGAACACTTGCACCTCGACTACCCACGCTGAAGATGATTGACATAACAATTATTTACCCAGGTAAGCTGACGAGGGCAGGCCAGAAAGCCAGGAGAAATTGATCATTTGCTCTAGGTATTCCGCCCAAGGGATATGGTCAATCATACTATACCCTTCGTTCAATATTCTGTGACGGTATACCGCCTCCGGTCGTGCATATGCACCTGCGAATTTTTGACGTGGCGAAGGATGTACCCATAGGAGACATTTCCGCGTCAAATCCTGGCATAATCCCGAACGGGTCCGGGCAAAGTGCTGTGGATGTTGACTTTCCGGAAAGCGAGAAGATGATATTTGACGTGTGGCTTCGGAGGTTGTGGGGGGACAAGGACGAGTACATCACCGAGTTTTTGGAGAGACATCCGACACCCAATGGACAAAGAGCAGTGGAGATTCCTTTGGAATTGCGGAACAAGTCGGAAATTGCTCGAGCCTTTTGTTTCTTTTTGCCTGCGGTGGTGACCTATGGGTGTAAGAAAGTGGGGAACTTGTTGTTCTAACTGGTTTTAGGAATACCATGTTGTACTACTCTAAGATGTGTATCACAGCTGTGCACAATGTCATGACAAATTTAGATCACGAGGAGGCTCCTTGGGCGCGTTGTAGCTGCTGTTGCTGGTGCTGTATTTGGCTGACCATGAATAGGCTGCTGTCGAGGAAACGCTCAACGCAGTTGGCAAGGCATGCTTCTTCACCGCGGGCGAAACGACTGCCAGGAGTACCTGTAATGCATCTGAAAAGGGGTATCAGATCGAAAGCCATTCATTCCAAGATAATGTTTGCTTACTTGTCCCAGCACATACTTGTGAAGGACTGGATCTGGTTATTGATGCGAGCCTGAGCCTGCTCCCGTTCTAAAAAGGTGGAAATTTCTTTCTGTAGGTGGTAATTAAAACTGGAGTAAGATGCTGAAGCTTGGGACATGCCTTTGTAGCATCGTCAAAGTGAAACTGGTCCATTGCGGGGGAATGAGAAGAAAGAGAATGAGTTGGTCTAGCTATTTGACTTGAAATTTGTGGTAGAAATTACGTAATATATATCCAAGAAGGATTTGTGTCCGTGAAGGTTAACGTTAAAGTTGATCGGCAAGTTGGAGACATCGAAAACATGCGCACAGGACCAGGTCAAAAGCAAAATACACGACTCAAGTGATGCTTGAAATTATCCTTTCTCCATTGAATCGTTTCCAGTACAGCCCTTGCCATCGTTTTTATAGGTAATTATCACTACAGAGCTTGTCCTTGTCATGTACTGTGGGAATCGCGTGCGAATACACACCCGCAAACTGCACGTGTCACAGATCCTGTCAATTCAGCTACTTGCAAACATCTGGTCATCATGAATGGGGAAGGTCTCTGCCGCATGTTTCCTTTCATCTCCCGACCTCGCTTTCTTTCGTTCCATCTTCCATGACCTCCACCCCCGACTCTTTTGCCCAGCCAGCAGGTTGGCCGAATGATCCTCCTCTGTGTGTCTCGTCTCCTCTTACCCATCCCTGCGAGATCACTTACTCTCCTTTATCTTTCAGCGTGGGGTATCTCAGTCGGAAGGCCCTCCCCATCAAGCGCAATGATGCTGAGCCTCTCACCCGAGAGGACGTCCAGTTCGATCTTCTCCGTCACATCTTCTCCGACACGAAGACCGTCTTCACCAGTCAAGCCCCGGGCTCCTCCTCCAAGGTTCACTTCTGCGATCTCTACGTCAATGCCTTGTACCACTCCAGCAAATGTTCAAAAGTCCTCAAGGATAAAATGATCGAAACGCCGGCGTTCGCGGTCGAACTGGCTAAGATCTCCTTGTTGACAAACGTGGGGCGCATCAACACAACCATGGCGTGTACGCACTACGCCACAAGTCCTGCATCTGTACTCGATTGTTCTCACTAGACCTCTAGTTTTTCCAGAAATGAAAACCGCTCTTAGGACGTACCACCCTGTCCCTTCTCTACAAAAGACCGATGGCAACGCCCAGGACGCTCCTCGCATCAAGAATTGCTTGAAGGCTGCTCTCCTTCCATTGGAACTCAAGTCGATGCCACCTTCTACACCGGAAGAAATTCTTGACAAAAGCGTGCGTTCTCCAAAATCTCTTGATATTCCGGCTTTGAATAGTCCGCCTTCCAGCGAGCGCGCCAACTCCCTCCTACAAGTATTGTAAATCTAGTCTTTGTTCTCGCTAATCATGCAGCTGTAAGTGTTCGCGCTGCCAACTGACCTCGAGCTAAGTTGGAAGCTCGTCACTCGCATAAAGCCACTCGCTGCCACCCACTTTGACCCGCCATTGAACTTCCTTGATATCTTTCTCCCCATCAACATATCATCCGCTGACAGGGCGAGAGCTTTTCTTTGGCTAATCTTTCACTATCTCGAAGGCCCCGATCAACCAAATCCGTACGACGACGACTACTCGCGTGAGAACCCTGGAAAAGTTCCATGGCTCCGACGACTAACAGACGCTGAAATGGCGGAGGAGAACGTCGACACGCCTGAAGAAATCGAATGGGGGAAAGCCATGTCCGCTCAACGCAATGTATTTTTGCAACGTCTCGTGAGCTCACTAGAAAACGAGAAGAAGGCGAAGAACACATTCGCCTCGTCTTCCTCACAGAGAGGTACTTGTCTGTGACGTAGCTGGCGAATGGCATGCTGACCCTCACTCAGTCGGCGAGTCCATTTCGTATCGCTCGCGTCCGCTGCGGCAGCCACATGATGGTCCCCGTGAGAAGCCGTACATTCATTACATGCCACCCCAGCGACCTCCACCTGTGTCACAACCTGCAGGTCAGTCTTTGCCGTAGAGTCTTTTCGACCTGTGAAGCTCATGGGTACTCCAGAGCGAACTGGAGGTAGTAGCTCGCGTGAGCCCCATCGAACGATGCTGCAGCGTGAGTGCATGAGTGTGAGATCTTCCGTCGAATCCTTAATGGCTATCCTCGAACAGATGCTTGGCATGTTGTGGCATCTACTGATCCCTTGGCTGATTCAGATGAAGAATTGATGGACGAACATGTCAGGAATGATTATAGTGAGTGCCCTGAATGCCTCGTTCGGAACTACACCTAAGAAACACGGCAGATCATCGCATCGCCGTCATGGCTAGACTCCGGGGAAGAGCACCAACTCCGCCTTCCACAGAGTCAATGCTCGTCGATGGTGGAGTTGTTACATATAATACAAGCTCTGATACCCGGGAACATCGGTGGCGAACAGTGGAAGCATGGAAGTAATGTCAAGATACCAGATATACCAGACTAATAGTATACAGCATGAACTCGGCCGACCAGGCGACGGTGTTATAGATTTCGCTCCAACTGATCAAGCGGCAGTTATCCATATATGTGAACAACTTAGCGACACTATGGACGTGTAAATGACAGTAGGTCATAAAGACTGTAGTTTCGAATGAGTGTCAAAGAGGGGAACATGTGGTCACTAGCCTGGTCCAGCCATGCATAGGTCAAGTAAGCGTCAAGTAGTAAGCAACCCTTCAAAACTCTGTCATCAAGACAACTCTACCATTCCAGATGCTAGAATAATGCCACAAAGCTCGTCTACTTCATCAAATCGCGTCAAACGTGCGGGGGAGCACTGAAATAAGGAACGAACAAAAAATCAAGCCACCCCTTCGGATTATTTCAAAACCCTCCTGGCATCGACAGCACTGCATGGTTAAAGCCGACTCGCCCGCTAACCTGTAGCTCGGCTGGGGCACTGTGTCTCTTCAGCTTGATGCTGGTTTGTGTACAAACATGATATCCCAGCCCAGGGGGCGGCGGAGAGCTGCGACGCTTGAGAGTCTGCATCATGTCTCGCGCGGTGTTTGAGCGACCAAAGGCACGCAGATTGGACTCATTGAGCGCAACCGTAGCGACACTGACAGTGCGCGGAATGAGAGTAGTCCTTACTTCTAATGGTGCGCAGAGGTTAGGGGATTGTGGGGGGATGACTCGCTGAGCAGGGGCAATGTCGAACTTTGCATCGTCCATAGAGAGGGATCGGACGGGCAAATGGAGCCTCCCGACGTTCAGTTTGGGTCGGGCCTCCGCGAGAGCAGGCGAAGACAAACGACTGGCAGTCTTCAGGAAGTTAGGTAGCCGAGACTGGCAGTTAGACTGCTTGGCAGGTTGATCTGCCAGCTTCAGACGAGCTGTGATCTCGTCCAAAGAGGGTACGCCCTTCTTCGACTTCGTTTGCGTGCTAGGAGCGAGCTTCATATTTGCCTTGGTCGCAGTATGAGGCTGGCCACCAGTGGGCAGGAGGAACTCGACCTGCTCGACCCACCCTTGACGAGTGTTCGAACTGGTATAATCGATGTCAAGCAGGGTTTCGGAGCCCTTCACTACAGACTCGAACGCCGAGAGCGGGGACTTGAGCCCGGGAGATGGAAGAGAACAGTGGAAAATAGAGGGTGACTCTGGGGGCGTCTTCGGGGTCGAAACCGCCGTAGGAGAGGGCGGTTCCTTGACTTTGAACAGGAAACGAGCGCGGCGCTCGACTGTTTTCGAGAGCCCCGGTGAGGAAATGACCACTGAGACTAGCAGGAAAAGCACATACGCTGTTTAGTCCTCTGGTTCTTCAGAGCCAACTCCTTGCGTAAGTCAGGGGTCTTCTGCGTTCCGAGCAGTGCTCTTCGGTCACGCGACGCCTTGAGCAGCAAGTCAAATTGCTCTCGGTCAACCCCCTTTGGGGAAGGACAGTCTGCAGGCCGCAAAGGAGAGGAATTCCATGGAGAGGCGATGGCTACAGGAGGCGGTGTCAGATGTTTTGCTCTAAACCCATCGTCGCCCTCGTGACGATCCAGCTTCGCAGACGGGATCGGAGAATAGGGTTCAGGAAAGTCTTTCTCCGGCGACGCTGGGGAGACGCATATGAAAGGGAGTGGTGAACTGGCTGACAGCATGAGGCTTGGAAAGGTGGACTAGACTGAAATTTGCGTGGCGAAAGAAGTAAGGCGACCGGCGCCAGAGAGAAGCAACGAAAGAACGAATGTAAGGAAGAGTCCGAGACTGCAGGAATAAAAGAAGGCGGACGGCAAACACGTTGGGTGAGGCCACGAACAACGAGCTCACTGGGAGGAAAGGGGAAGCGGGCAATTTGTTTTTACATACCCAGCCTTCAACAGGCACAACTGGGAACGCTGTGCATCATGACCACGCATCAATATTTCAATTGACAGCGCGTTTACCTCAACATTATACTGCTAAACATCGGGTGTGCATATGTGCATGGCAACGAGCACCGCAATCTGTTTCATCAAGACATGCACCATGGTCGACACAAGCTCAGGCTCGATGATCATCACGTATTGACTCAAATATCACAAACTCCACAAATACTCTGCTTTTGTCCACACGGTATGCACCCGCTGTTACTGTAACCGCTCACAGGCCCTCTGCTTCCACCGCTTCTGCTAGTTTTTCCTTGAAGAGCTTCTCCGCGTCAGTCCAAACCCGCGCACTCTGTCTTTGAGGGAGCTCCAATAATGAAGGAAGTAGATCAGAGCTGAATTGCTCCGACGCTTCTCGAGGAAGCAGCGTAGGCAAGTGGTCGATTGACACTACAGAAAGTGCCGGCAGCCCCTGCCTAATCCAAGGATCAATATCCTGGTAAAGCAACAAATGGTCTGAGACCAAAACTTACTCAAGCTCGACGAACATGGTGGGATCCGAGAACGTGGTATTGATGTTATAGATAGGTATCGGATTGAACGGGTTCGTGGTGTCACAGCTAACGTCTACAACGACAGATAGCTTCCTCGAAGTACCAGATGCGCTGATTTGTTCCTTTGTCAAGAAAGCAGGGATGAATGACGACAGATAAATGCAGTTGACGAAGATATCAACATCGAGGATCTCTTGGAAAGGACCCCCCCTGGCAGTCTCGGCCATATCCCACTTGAGGATATCGTCCCTGAAGATGAGTGTTAACCGCCAACGATCAACTCGCCAATGAGAGCACTTACTCGTCAAGGCCAATCTTGCGAAATAGGTCGACTGCACCACGTCCACATCTCCCGAGAGCACCGATCACGAGGGCCTTAACACCCTTGCCACTACCTCCAAGGCTCTCCTTGACGTGGTTGACCATGGCAGTTTCATTTTCGTATGGCTCCAGGCGACCTAGCTTCTCGTTACTTCTTTGAGCTGCAAATGCAAGCAAGCCAGCTGCTCCGCCCGCGAAACCGGCATGAAAACCAAAAGCCGCAACACGGCGACCAGTCGCATCCGTTAAGAACTCTAGATCGTACAGTGTACCTCCACCCTTGTGGAATCGGGCTAGAACGGAGGACCATCCACCCTGCTTCTTGTAACAGTGCGCGAATTGTATGTGGGTATGAGGCAAGGGTTCATCTGAAGCAGGGAGTTCCTTCAATCCGATGATCGGGACATGAACCGGAGCAGTTGGCCATGAGCTGTTTGCAGTCAACTTGCATCCAACACTGTAATCATGACATGAGAAATAGGATGGCAGGATCAGCGATCGAGTGCATACGCTTCGAATTCAGAATCTTTAAAAATGCGTTGTTCGTCGCGCTCTACAGTGATTTCGAACCCAGCATCAATTAACCTCTTGGCTGTGGTAGGGGTTAAAGCAGAGCGCCGTTCAAACTCCTTCTTCTCGCATCGAAGCCAGAGTTGTTGGGACATTTTTTTCGCGATGGATGATATGACAATGAAGGTAACGGCGAGTCAAGGAGAAATTCTGGCGCTGTCCTTCAGACTGATTGACTGGACGTGACTCGAGATCATGATGATCTAATCATGATTTACTGTCACGTGAGCAGGCAAAATCGAGAAAATCCTTTTATGGCATGTTCCCGGCCTGGACGTCCAGTACTTACTAGTGACCCCTGACCTTCTACATACCCTAACCTCCGCAATCGGCAACACATGGACGCCTCACAACTACCATCTGTCAGTGTTCCCTCTTCATCCCAAGTAAATCCACTGGCCGAAGACTCAGAGCTGCAAGACCCTGTTGTCCTCAAAGTGAGATTCTACAGCGTTGAACTTGCCAACACCTTTTAATGCGCGTTGTTGATACACAGCAACGTCTTGTCAAGGCCGATGATTTAAAGCTCGAAGGAAACGAGTTGTTCAAAGCGAGCAAGTGGAGCGAGGCCCTGACATCTTACAGAACAGCACTCAGCCAACTGCCTCCACAACAGCGATCGGTGGAACCAGACATTGACCCCTCCGACACTGATCTAGACACGCCTGAAGACCATGGGCAACCATCAGGTCGAGGCACTAGCGCCTCTGCTTCGCCAGGAGTTCCGAATGAGCTTGAGGTGGAGTGTTCGAAAGCCCGAGCAGTCTTGTATGCGAACATCGGTGCATGTCTACTGAAGCTGGTGAGCTCGAACGAGTTGCCGGCTGCTTCAAAAACCGATCGAGATGTTGGGACAGGAGGATCACAAAGGAGTCGTAGATGCGTGCACTCGAGGTAAGTACAATACGATGCATTCAACATAGATAATCTAATAGGTCGTAGCTCTTCGTGACGACCCACGCTATGTCAAGGCACTCCAACGACGGGGGGCATCCAACGAGAAGCTTGACACGTGGTCATCGCTCAGTCGTGCTCAAGAAGGTTTGTTTTCGTGTTCAGCTGCGCACAGTCGCTATGAGTGACACTGTTCTCAGATTACAAGTTGCTGCTCGATTTGCTGCCCGCTGGTTCACCAGAGTTGGCTCGGACGAGGAAAGTTCTCCAGTTGTTAGAACCCCGAGTGAAAGGGGCTCAAAGCAAAGAAACAGGGGAGATGATGGATAAACTGAAAGGTCTGGGAAACACCGTACTTGGTGCGTCGCTATTCTTTTAACACTGATAGCACTGGTTAATGTCTCGCAATCAGGTAAATTTGGACTCTCCACAGACAACTTCAAGTTCGAACCCAATGGTCAAGGAGGTTATTCCATGAACTTCGTCAAGTGACCAAAGCTGCAGCGACTTGACCGCATCTACACTCTACGACACTTGATGTAGCAGTAACAATCCGCTTCCTCCCTCCTATTAGACACCTCAGGGCCTCCTATCATGTCACCTTGCAATTAATGCTCGTCGATGTATGTCGCATCGGGAGTGAAGATCTTGAATCTGTTGAATGGAAACACCTGCGAGACATATCGACTCCACCTCAGGTATAGTGAGGGGGAAACAGCGCACCCTAGCAACAATTCTCCCTCTTATCAGAGCTGCCGACACAGGGCCGTAGTCTCTCGAGTCGGTCGAACACGATGTGTTATCACCGGCGATCCAGATATGGCCCTTTGGAATAAATACATGTTCCGTCGTCGACGCCTTCAAGCCTGTCGGGTCCACGCAGATGGTGTCACCTGGGAGGCCGATTACTCTTTTGCAGATGATTCTATTCGGATTTATGGGAGACTTGAGCGAAATGAGCTCTCCTCGAGCTAGACTTTGAGGGGCGAGCCGGTGAGAAATGATACTTTCAATCGCAATTTCGCCAGTGGGCTCGAAAGTGGGGAGCATGGATGGACCATATGTCTTGTCCTATTATCAATCTAGACGACAACACGTGAATGCAGACAACGCACCAAGCAAGGGCTTCCGACATTTTCTTTGAAGAGATGCAGGAGACACGCAAGGTTAACAGCCTGTCGTTGGATTGCAGTCAGTCAGAGCCGGCTGTTATCGGCATACACGAACATGCAGACACCCTAGGCCGAGCTTCTTTAGCGCTCTGCGTTGCGAAACATGATTCAAAAACCATGGCGGAGGTGTCATTGGTATGGCATCTTCGGGTTCAAACATTCATTTCTCTGGCAAGCGTGGTAAGTGCTACCGGTCCCAAAACGGCACATAGTACAACTTGACATAAGTCAAGTCAGGGACACTTGTACGACTCAGGCTAGGGTCCCGTACAAGACTCGCTCGAGGAGGCTTCTGACACTAGTTTCCGACCAAGCACCGACCAACGCCCCGTGCTAGTCCAAATACCTTGGATGGTCATACTACCACGGAATCGGTGACCCCTCGTGACCCAAGTTGCACATGGCAATTTGAATGGAGGTTACCCTGCTGCAACGAGTCTGCAACGAGTCTCCCACTACTAAGTTCTTCTCCCAAATTCATCACGTCTGGTCAACATGTCACTGAAAATACCTATGCCGACGGCTGCGGACCTCAACCGCACGACCTACAAAGGAGCAGCCAAGCTCAGGGAAGAAATGACTCGGCCTGGTGGTCAGCCAGCGAAACTGGACTTTGGTATTATGCCAGTATGCGGCAACTGTGATGCACCCATCATGGGACAGAAGGTTCTTTTCTGGCATTCAACTTACCTCGCGTTGTCACGGAGATACTGATCGCGGCTAATAGCCATTGGTATGCTCTGGATGCAAG
>KN819323.1:1051396-1063368 GCA_000827475.1 Paxillus involutus ATCC 200175
ATTCCACTGTAACTATTTCGCATTATTGCCGTCTACCACATTATTAACGGTGCTGAGACAACTTCTGTGAAATGCATCCACGGGTTCTGGCATGTTGGAGCTTTCACCGGAGTATTTAACCTGTTATCAGACACTGACACAAACTGAAATACAGATATTCGAAGCGCTTATGCTCTTCCATAAACGGGGCCCAGGGGAGGAAGGATGACGAGAACTCTCTTGCTCACTTCAAAGCCTATCTGTAGTTATTCTATCTAACTAGAAAGTCATTTTTTGCCTCGCCAGAGCGCTCCCAGCCGTTTCTAGGGGTTTTTTAAACCCAGATCCCGGTGTCCGGACAAAATTTGGGTATGCAGCCCGAACCCAGGTGCCAATCCGGACACATGAGCCAAAATTTGCATAAATCTGTCCGGACACCACACGATCTCCCAGGATCTGGGTTCCATAGGGATAATCCGGGGGCCTCTAGGGTCCCGTACAAGACTCGCTCGAGGAGGCTTCTGACACTAGTTTCCGACCAAGCACCGACCAACGCCCCGTGCTAGTCCAAATACCTTGGATGGTCATACTACCACGGAATCGGTGACCCCTCGTGACCCAAGTTGCACATGGCAATTTGAATGGAGGTTACCCTGCTGCAACGAGTCTGCAACGAGTCTCCCACTACTAAGTTCTTCTCCCAAATTCATCACGTCTGGTCAACATGTCACTGAAAATACCTATGCCGACGGCTGCGGACCTCAACCGCATGACCTACAAAGGAGCAGCCAAGCTCAGGGAAGAAATGACTCGGCCTGGTGGTCAGCCAGCGAAACTGGACTTTGGTATTATGCCAGTATGCGGCAACTGTGATGCACCCATCATGGGACAGAAGGTTCTTTTCTGGCATTCAACTTACCTCGCGTTGTCACGGAGATACTGATCGCGGCTAATAGCCATTGGTATGCTCTGGATGCAAGTCTACCTTTTACTGCTCCAAGAAAGTAGGGATATGTCGTTGATGTCATGAAGTTCGCTGACAACATTCAATGTCGCAGTGTCAGGTAGCAAATTGGAAAGTTGGGCGGTACGGAGCAGAGAATCATAAACATTTCTGCGAAGAGAACAAGGTGGGTGAATATCAAATCAGGATAAAGTTAAAGCTCATTACTTGGCCTCCAGCGTCACATGCAAAAGGTATCACAGGTCCAAGCAATTCTCAAGCTTTTCCCTTGGGGGAAACTGGAATCGGATGGCACTTTCGCTGAACCTTTCATACGTGCTTACTATGGTGTTCTCGGAGCCGAAGGCTTTGGATACTGGAGCACATCAGGTGGCACTGTTCCCCATCAACTCCAGCCAGGCACCCGTGGCGCGAGCAATGGCAGTCCACTTCGCGTCGGCTCAGTCGAGGGCTATCAAGATGGATATCTACTCCTGCTCGATCGGCACCTTGACGAGAAGGTGGGATGGATGCTCGAAGAGAGACTCGCTCCTAAGCTGCATTTTGAGCCTAGCTCTGAACCCATGATCGCGTCTTCAGTTAACGTGGTCGACTGGAACTCATGGTACCAATGGCGTGGGTTGCCGCTGGAATCTCCGGCAGCGCTACTCATGCACTACCCCCTGACCGTATACCAGCTGCTGGTCCACGTTTTGCATGTCACAAGTCCGACGCATAACTCTCCCGAGCATCGTCAGACACTTAATGTTCACTACCTCGGAGCAGAAGTCGAACTCAACATGCTTCCGATGTGAGTCGGTATACAAAACACTTACCTCTGCATCTGAACCATCGAATTATAGCTTCTCGGAACTGGCGTTACTATTGCCATATACCGACATCAAGCTTACATTCTTCGGGTTAGCCGTGCACGGCATTGTCCAGCAAGCAAAAAAGAAGAGCATTGCTGCAAAAGCAAAACGGAATGAGCCGGTGTACTCTTATACCACGCCTGAGTCCATGGGCGGGAGTACTCTAGCGATATACCTCCACGCAGAACACGAGAACTGGGACCCACGGTTTGCCTCCATCACAGACGACCTACCCGATGCCATCGTAGCTCCTAACGCCGGTTTACTCAGCTACAAGGCGTGGGCGTACGTTATCCTGTACTGCCACCTTGAAAACAGGCCTTTCGGCGTCACCGAATACGCCGAGCAGTCCGCAGAGCTACAAAGGGACTCGTTCCCGAAGATGATCAACAATGTGATGCCGAGCTTTGGGGAACGCCTTGGCACGGCTGAGCTTGAGAATATGGTGAAGCCGCGTCAATACCCCATCGAATTTAATCCGTTCCAGCGGCCTGGTCAACGAGGCCTCGGTTCCACGCGATTACCTAGCATTCCCAATGGCTTCACCATCAGGGTTATTGGAAAGGATTATGAAGAGACGAAGAAAGAGGTGACAGAAAATCGGGATTCGATTTTGATGCCTTTGGTGGTGTCCTCGGAAGTGCGACAGTTGGTTGACAAGGCCAAGGATATGTCGTTGAACGATCTGGATTAGTCCATGCATGACTGTACTACTGTACTATTCGTTACTACTCAGTACGAACTAGTGTTAGTCGTGCCCCAGTACTCTTCGTATGTTCCCTCGTGACTAGTGACTAGTGACCCACCGCATTCAAGTTGTGAGTCGTGACCTGCCCATGGCCTGGTGAGGAAGATTCCGTTGACACTCGATACAGGATGAGCACAAACTCTTTGATCGTTCGTCAATATTTAATCCCAATCTAATCCAGAACATGTCTTCTTTCAAGCGGAGGGTACCCTCTAAACAGGTGACTTTACCACGAGGAACCCGTGCATCTTCCTCATCCCCTTCCACGATCCTGACCTCCTCCGGGATCCCGTCTCTTGATGACATCCTAGGTGGAGGGTTGCCTCTCTCATGTTCGCTGGTGGTTCTCGCCCCTGATAAACATTCTGCGTACGGCGAATTGGTGCAAAAATACTTCGTCGCTCAGGGCATTGCATGCGGCCAAACGGTATGCATCCTGCACGACGATGCAGTGTCCTTTGCGGCAGATTGTATATGGATGCCAAACTCGTCGTCGAACACTCGAACACCCACTCCTCCCGCAGACGAAGAAGAAGAAGGAAATGCGGCCCAGAATGAGGAAAAGATCAAGATCGCATGGCGATATGAGCAGATGAAGAAATTCCAGACGACAGTGATGTCCAACAACTTGTATGTAAGTCCTCAGACTCGGAGAGTGAGACTGGAGTATCTGTAACCGTTCGTTTTAGATCAACAGACGACTTCTGCAACACGTTTGATCTGACCAGCCGCATCCCCTTGTCAGTGATAGACGATGCCCGCAATGATAAGCGACTCTTATTGTTGAACTTGAATGAAGAATGCGATGTTGCATCTTCAATGATGGGGGCCATTCGACAAATACAGCATGTCCTTGCCGCAACATCATCGACTGAAGTTGTTCGACTATGCGTACCCTCTCTGGGGTCCCCTGAATGGGTGGGACAGAGTCCAACTGTACGACGTCATCGTTCTTAGGGTGCAATCTGGCTGAGCCCAACACACAGGATATTCTGCACTTCCTACATTCTTTGCGACGCTTACTGCGCCAGTATCCACAGGCTTGCGCCTGTGTGTCTCTTTCCCCACACCTGTGCACCGACTCTTGGGGAGGACCGGGGTGGGTCCAAAAGGTCGGATGGGTGACAGACGCCGCAATCTCGCTGGCAGGCTTCGGTGGTGCGCATAACGCAGAAATTGGTTCATTGGCCGTATACTGACAGCCCTGCAGCTAACCCGTCGCTAGTGGCTCTCTTCCCTTCCCACCACGGCCTGCTTCAGATCCATAAATTACCCGCGCCGCATTCCATCCTCTCTGCGAGCGACAAGTACTCAACCCTGCGTGGTTTATCGTCTTCTGCAGGGGCAAGCGTAGGTAGTGGGGAGAACAACCTCGCATTCAAGTGTATGCGAAAAAGACTCATTTTTGAGACGATGCATCTTGACTTGGAAGGAGGCGTTTCAGAGAGACGAACCGCTCCGTCATCCAACGCGATCGGCATAGATACTGGAATTGCTCACACGCATGGGGTACTTCACGTCGTTGACGAAGGATCCAGCCGCTCCCTCGCTACCGTTGAAGTGGAACTGGAGAAAACTACTATGGAGACAAGGGGTAGTCCTGCAGTATCGCAATCTGCTGCCGAAATCCCCACCACCCCTTCAAAGTTGAAGAAGCCGAAGAAGAAAGTAGCTTTTCATTCGGAAAGGCCTGATTTGTATGATTTTTGACGATGAGTTTAATGTAGTAACGATATCGATCCAGCCAATGAGAGGTCGGACAGGTTGGCGAAAGGGCGGATGACAACCCGTGTGTATGTCATCGATATCACTCACTCGTCATCCACGTCAGGGCGCGCGAACTGCCATCATCATGGCCAGTGTACCGGTCTTCGTCGTTGCGGGAAACACCGGCCTGTGATCAGCTGGTTCACATCCACTGCAACGCACCACTGTCGACTCGACTGTGCAGACGCAGCAAGACGGCAAGAGCGGAAAAACCGAGGAGACACCACCTTGCGGGGCCGCGGGTGAAGTGGGAGTGATGAATTAGCCTCGGACTTTTGACAGTTCCCTCTGACCCCGATACGAAAAATTTGATCTGAGTCGAAAAATGATGTTGCAACTGTCAGGTAGCAGCTGGTAGCAGGGAGGCGCAGCTCCTTCACACAGATCAGCGGTGATACCGCATCATTCGCTACAACGCCTGGCAGCGGGAATCGAAACAGGCTGTTGACCGTCGAGGACTCGTAATGTGCATCTGAATTATTTATATGCTGGGAAATCGTTAAAAGTGCCAGAACGGGAGAAGGTTTTGTTGTATGTCATGGTGATGCGAGATGATGCTAGCATCTATGACAATCGCCTCGGTATCACTCTGCGTATAATATTTTTACAGTTTGCATCAAATATCCAGCTGGGCTCAGCGATGAGCTTTTACATAAAGGATTGAGTGGGGACCCGTACATAATATTTGTGGTGTCTCAACGTGCGAGCCAACTTTAAGCGGTTAGCGAGTTCGTTTTCTTTTACTCGTACTGCTAGTAGTCGGAACGGACAAGGTGAAGCCTCGAAGGTGCTCTGCATTCACCCCTAGATATCGACAACCGCATCTTTCGAGGACGACCATCAAGCTAGGCACGCCCGGTGATAGCAACCGCCATGTAAGTCGCAGGCGCTCGGGTGTCCTGATGGCCTGACCACACGACCTTAAATTGCAGGAAAAACCATCCTCGCGCTCTTCTCCCCTCTGCGAAATCTGCATCTGCACCGAGTTCACCAACGCCATCGTATACGAACGTTCACGACAAACCACTTCCACCACCGCCAATGCCGACGGTTCTCAACACGCTCAGCGCGCCCCTCACGGATTCTCATCATCAATTAATTCGCCCATCGAGCTGGGTAGATATGGAGAGTACAGAAGGCGACCAATCTGGTGAGAATGATTGAGGTTTCTTTCCGTCCTTGCGGCATCTGTGGTTTCCACCATTGGTAGGCATGAGTATGCATGATTGCTGGCAAGGGGTATGTAGTTGGACCGCTTCTGTCGTCGGACTTGTTTTAGCGTGTATTTGTTTACCACGATCACTTTTGTGTCGTGATTGTGCTGATACTACCATACCTCCTTTGTACTTCTCCTCCTGCCCCTCAGGTCGCCTCTCGCTTGCTCTTCCACATTCGAACCTGAACTGACCCTTTCTTCTGTTTTCCAAGATCTAGATTTTCTCATTCCCCATCCTTCCGCCGCATTACCCCCTTCGCCATATTCTCCAAATTCGGCAAGTTCGCGTCCACGTGCACCAACACCTTCAGCTGCTGCTGAAAACGAAATCTGGTCGCCAGAGCACGGTATCCAGAGTTTTAGCGCCATGGCAGCTGCAGACCGTGTAGTTCCTGAACAGTCCCACGCGTCACTACCAGACAACACCCCTGCTGTCTCATCACAAGCAGTGCACTCCTTTTCACGTTCTGTTCTTGCTAGGTCCGTGTCCGAGAGCGAAGCCTATCATTTCGATTCTTCACCCCCACGGTCTTTTGCACGCCCTCCAAAAGTTCCGTCGATAGATCCGTCGCAATTCCCAGACCCATATCCTCAGCGTGTGCCATACAGTCGTACTTCAGACAGACTATCATCAACTCTCCCTGCACTCTCATCAGCTGGCTCGTCTTCCGCATCTACTCGCTCTTCAGCTTACACGAGCTCCGGGAGTGCATTGGCCGCAATTGATTACGGACACGTACACATCGCATCTGGAGAAGACGTAGAAATTGGAGTCGCTGTGGGCATCACATCGGACGATGTCGCTAGGGTGCTCGCAGGCGAAAATAGTACTCCGTCGTCTGCAGGAAGAACACCAATAGACAAAACACGGTGGTCAGAATACTCTGCCAGCATCAGATCGAGATCCTCCTCCATTGGAGTTATTAACACCAACAATCTGCACGAAAGTGGCGTGCCACGGCTTCGGGAAAATCCTAGCTTTGATATGGGTTGGCAGACAGTGGATGAGAGGGACGAAGTCGGGTTGACGAGTGGGGACGAAACAGACGATTTCGGCGAGGATGAAGATGAAAACGAAAGCAAGGACGAGGAGCGCACATCTGCCATAGTGGTGGTCGAGGAGGGTCGAGGTCTTATTGTCAAAGGAGATGATATCCCAATTGCGCAGCTGAAGGTTGATCCGGGTGCGTTCGGCGCATAGGCCCATAACACTGTTCTTACTGACTGGGTGATCATTCTAGATACCACTCACCTGCTCGTCGGGTCTTCCAGCACGCCCAACTCGATGCCCGCTTTCCTCACAAACACGCTACCTCAGATTTGTCACACCCTTCTCGCCCTAGACATTTCTGCCAACTTCCTAGTCGCATTACCTCCGGCACTTGCTTCTTGCGAGAATCTGGAGGAGTTGAATGTTGCATCCAACCCGCTACGTGTGTTACCGGATTTTTTGACCCATCTCGTAGCTCTGCGGGTGCTCATCGCGGACTCCACTGGACTTAGCACACTTCCAGACTCGCTATGTGAACTCGATAAACTCCATACTCTCAGCATTCGGAGAAACAAGATGCACTCCCTTCCTAGTTGGCTATGTCTATTGCGGTCTCTTCAAGAGCTATATCTCGATGGTAATCCCTTCCAAGGGCCCTGGCAAGCTTTAGTCGAACCGCTCCTTGCGAAGATGCCCATGACTCCGGTTTATCCGCCCTCCACACCTTTGATCCCCTTACCTTCCGCTCCCCTTCCTGACTCATCTGCTGGAGCTGACACTGACACGGAGGATTCGGAACCACCTAGCACTGACCATGAAGGTGGCTCCCCACTGTCCCCAGAAGATGATACCATCACTCCGGCACGAGCACCTCCCCTTGGGCGATCCGCTACCTCCCCTGCTATAATACCCCCAGTTCCTCCTGTTCCCGAGCGGGGTCTTACGCGGACGAGGACCGCCCCGCCCCGTTCTTTTCAAGCCAAGATGCGCTCGCATGCTGGAACTACCTTGAATGGTCCCGGCTCAGCAAAGGTGTCAAGACACGCGAGTGACTCCACCGACCATGAGCTCCGGAAGATGAAGAGCGCAGGAGAACTCCGCACAAGCTTTGAGCGACCTCGCGAAATGGCGCAGGATTCTGTAATGGCAACACCCGCCCGACCGCCCGTTTCATCCTACTCTGCTTCGGCTTCCAGTTCTAACCTTCTCAGCACGCCAGGAGAGTCCCCCGAGTCGGAGCACCTCATCATTCCTAAGCGTTATGCGAGCTTAGGTGTCTCTGCGCTTACACCTACTCGCGGTGCTTCTCGGCCAGTCCTCTCACAAAGCCTCTTCGATACTACCTGGGAGGGCGCAGAGAGCGTCGCAGGATCGGCGCGTTCCTCTATCGTTTCTCCTCCGACTTCCCCGCCCCGCCCAGCAGTTCCCCGGGAAACCCCTCATAGCACACCTAACCCCGCAGATCGGCAGGGCGCTTCGCGGGGTCGCTGGGGATTCCTCAAAAAGATGTCAATGGGAAAGATCAGAGCTGACTCCCCTGCGTCCTCTCGTCCACATACTACCTATGGCCGCGTTCCACGGCCAGAGACCATCGCTGCTACTGCGTCGAGTCCTCCACGACTCCCGACGAGCACTTTCCCTCAAATTGATGTACGGCTGTCAACGAGTGGATTCCTGGGTCCTATGCCGAACTCCACCCCGATTGTTGCACTGTCCCCGCCAGTGAAGGAGGAAGACAACTCACCCACGACGAACGCGCCTCCCCCAGCGTCGGCA
Organism: Paxillus involutus ATCC 200175; assembly: GCA_000827475.1. Lineage (NCBI taxonomy): Eukaryota > Fungi > Basidiomycota > Agaricomycetes > Boletales > Paxillaceae > Paxillus > Paxillus involutus. The sequence goes on from KN819323.1 coordinate 1,059,689, forward strand.
TCTTCGAGCAAATTCCTCGCTCCGGCGTCTCCTTCGCCGCGTGCTGCCAAGCGCAGGAGTTTCTTGCCTGTAGATGGCAGCGCACTATCAAGCTTGACCATTCCTTCGCCGACTAATTTCCTGCAAGATGCTTCCGTCGCCAGCGGATCCGATGCGGTGGTGGAGCCGGCAGCGAGTCCAAGCCCCACTCTGGTTGACACGGGAGACTTTTCTGCGCGCAGGGAAGAAGAGAGGACGAGGGAGGCATATACTCGGGCTCTACGGTCTATCATGGCATATCTAAAGGACATGAACGATTTGAGCCTCTCTCAAGGTGCCACACTCTCGATGTACCGAGGGTCCGAGGAGTTGCCCAGCATCCCACGCTCTCGAAGACCCACCGTCGTAGAGAATAGAGCCAACTCTGAAAATACGATCTCCCGCGCATCCTCGATGTCTGGTCAGCTGCGATCACCTGAAACCATTGCGGGATTACGAAGTGGGACGACTTCGCGGACCATCAGCGTTGCGACGACTGATAGCAGCAGTTCCTCTGAGGAACGGAAGTACAAGGATGACAAGGGCAGGCGGGCGCTCATCGTTCGAGAGATCATAGAGTGAGCTCCTTTATATGCTTGCGGAAGAGCTAGGCTAACACGTCAAAACAGGACTGAAAGGACATATGTTAAAGGTCTGCAGGAGTTAGTTGACATCTATATCAAGCCTAGCGCCTCACAGGCCAACCTCATTGGTGGCGTCGGTTCTGGTAAAGAAACCGTTATTCCTGCATCAGAGAGGAAGATTGTCTTTAGTGGCGTTGAGGCACTCTTCTCTTTTCACAAAGAAAGCTTCCTTCCAGCTCTCGAGTCAGCAGCAGCCCCCTTGATGAAGAAACCTGCTGCGGGTGAAGAGCTTGACGCAGATGGCCACCTGTCGACCGAAGTGACAAAAGCGGTCTCTGGCATTTTCTTGAAACATGCCGCGTTCATGAGGATGTATTCATCCTACATCAAGTATGTGTATATCTGATTGACTGATGCTCAAAATTGGTTTGCTGACCAAGTTTCTCAAGCAACTTCGACAATTCTGTACAGCGAATAAAGCACTGGACGAGTGACAGAGTACCCACAGGGACTTCTAGTCCAGGATCTGCCTTATCTCCACCCAGCAATGGTAGTGCTCACTCCTCGCTTTCCTCTCCAAGTGCTGCAAGCGACTCGAGTGGGATTGCTAATCTCACGTCTGGTCAGCGAAAGCGAGTTAGAACATTCCTAAAACGATGCCGTCTGAATCCTCGACACTCTCAACTTAACATGGAGGGTTACTTGCTTTTGCCTGTCCAAAGGATACCACGTTATCGGTTACTCGTGAGTCTCACTTTCTCATCCTCTCTAGCTTAAAGCTGATGTCCGTACAGCTCGAGGAGCTCCTCCGAAGCACACCCCCTAGCTACACATTCATGGACGACGCACTAGATAGGGCGTTGACAGAGATATCGTCGCTGGCGAACAACATGAACGAAGGGAAGCGGGAAGCGGAGTCACGACGGAAGCTCGTGCAGTGGCAGAGCAGAATTCGCGGGAAGTTCCCTAGTCCCCTTGTCCAGCCTCACAGGTAAGTGCCATCATCGTTGCCGCAGTACCGCTATTAAACCTTTTTGAAGGCGCCTTATCATGGATGGACCATTGCTGTTGACTCGCGTTGTCCGCAAGACCATTATATCCTTTGAAACTGTCAACGCTCAGGGCGATGTTTCCGCTGTGCAAGTTGACTGTCTAGCCCCTGAATTGACACCTCGACCCCTAGTTGGGATTCTATGCAATGACCTTTTGGTTCTTTGCCGTGATCCGAGCGAAGGCATGGACCCGATGTCATCAGTGGACCTTTGGGCAGTGCTACGCATGCAGACTTTACCGCAACCAGCTAGCATTGTTCATGGTAATGGTAAGATCCGTTCATAGATGCTTGTTGGCTACATCTGATTCTGGTATCCAGCATTGCGCATTGTTGACAACAAGGCTATCCTATACTTTGATGCATCCTCACCCTCTGACGCCCTGAATTGGTTTAGAGGTAAGAGGCAGTCCTCCATGTTTCGAACGACGTGGACCTCAACTAACGACACGGTTTACAGCTATTAACCTTCACATCCCTTCATCCAATGCATAGACAGTTAACACTCATTCACGCACCCTTTTCGTTCGAGCGCATCTCTCATTGCATTGATTCCTCTGGCTGAACTCGCTGGAAGCGACCCAGTCATTCGTATATATACAATCATTAAGTTTCCTTGCATGTTGCATCCTCGTTTTTTTTTTTCACTGTATCACCCACAACTCTTTCTTTTCTCCCTTCTCTCTTCATATGAAACAGGTAAAGTAGAACCAACTAAAATGAAATCGAACATATCTATGAACACACTCAGTGGTGCTTCACTTCAGCAACATGGCTTCAACGACGCATAACCATGGTCTTCGATCGATATTCAACGAGTCTATCGACTCGTTGGGGGCTCCGCCCCCAACCCCCCAGTACGCTGCAGGACCATGACTGCACCACAGCCGCGCACATGTTGCCATGGTCTCGTTCCTCGCCCAGGCAACATGACCCAGCAGTGGTGCAGTTCATGGTCCTGTCATCCTATTTAGTATTCATATTCCATTCTGTATGCTGCAGGCTTTAGGGGTGGGCCACTGCTGCAAACATCTTGCCATGGCCTCGTTCCTCGCCCAGCCAACATGTTTCCAGCAGTGGCCCACCCCTAAACCCTGTCATTCTATTTACTATCTTCAATCTTTTATCTTTAATACACTTCTTACTTTCACATTCAACTAACATTCAACTATAATCCAATTCAAGTACAATCCATAATCCTAATCCTAACAATCACCCCTCCAATACATTTCTCAGTACTTCTGTGTACACTACATTCCGAGTCTTGTCGTTCTCTTGTCCTGATCGAAACGCCACCTTTACATTTCAAGGATTCCTGCATCAAGACAGAGCCACATACAGCTGCCCGTGTGAGAATACTCCACTTCGTAGGTCCAATCCAACGTGCTTCACGCTCTGCCCTTGTGCTTTGTTGATCGTCATAGCATATCCAACTCCCACTGGGAATTGAAGTCGTCGCAACAGAATCAGATATTCCTCCTTGTTCACATCCAATCCCATTCGAGGTATCATCATAATGTTTTCTCCCTCCTCCTCCTAAGCACCCACCACTGCTGCGGCATGTTGCCATGGCCTCGTTCCTCGCCCACCCAACATGTCCCCAGCAGTGGTCCACCCATCACCCTGTCATCCCATTTATTATTGCAATTCTTTGCCTACCACATAACCCATACCAAACATCCCCAGTAATACTCCAAGTCTATCAATATACGTACTGTACAGATACAACCTTAGGTTCTTTGATTTTGTGAAAAACCGGACTGATCTTTGCCCAATTTCTTATCAGAGTGCATCGGCCAGGAGTTTTTTTCTCGTTTGTGACGCGTGACAAACCTAAGGTCGTATCTCTACAGTATCCTAATCCCAGGTAGCACACATCCAAGCCTACATCAACTGCCCGAGGGCATATTTCTTCTCTTATGAATCATCCCCGTATTCTAACACTACCATCTTTACTCTACACCATTCAAGTTTGCATTTTATCTAATCACTTATATTCTCAACAGCTTTCACTTCAACTTTCTACC
>KN819323.1:1095171-1106156 GCA_000827475.1 Paxillus involutus ATCC 200175
TCAGCTTCAACCTGACCATATCGTTTCGTCATACTACCGCATGTCGGCGCTACATACATACGTACTGTTTCATCCGATGGTGATAATCCAGATTCGGACAGTGTGTACGAGACCCATGTCAGCGCTCGGAAGCTTTTGAGAGTACATAACGCGAACTTAAATACTTCGCTTCAGCACCTATAAGATGAACCGCGACCAGTTTCTTTTCGTCTTTTCGTTCCTTTCTACCTTTGCGGTTCTCTGCTTCGGTTCCTACATCCTTCAGTCCAAACTCAAGGCAGCAGGCTACGACGTTTCCCGATTGATACTCATCGGACTCGAACCTGTCAGTGTCAAGGACATCTCAGCACAAGACGGGACGGCAATGGGTATTGGATACACGCAACTTATCGCACTGGCATTGGCCATCGCCAGCAGCACTATCATTTACGCCAAGTTCGCGTCGTCAAGTCTGTTTTTGCTCATGTGCCGTTGTTTCTAGCACTGACGTTGGTCAACTTGATGCAGAACGCAAGCCAGTGCTTAACCCCAAAGAATTCCAGGAGTTTTCTCTGCAAGAAAAAATTGTAGTGTCGCCAAACACTGCTATGTGAGTGTCTGATCTTTAGGTCGTTGCACGGGCTCTGAAGCGATAGCCACGCGTCCATAGTTACCGTTTTGCTTTGCCTCGCCCAGACGACGTCCTCGGTCTACCCATAGGTCAACACATCTCCATTTCAGCGGAAATCAATGGCAAGGACATCATGCGGAGTTACACACCCACGAGTAGCGACGACGACCTCGGTTACTTTGACCTCTTGATCAAGGCATGTGTCTCCTACCTTCCGAAGCCCTCGTTCGTTGACACCTTGTTAGTCATATGAGATGGGCAACATTTCGCGCTACGTCTCGTTCCTTAAAATCGGTGACAAGGTCAAGATCCGTGGACCCAAGGGTTTCTTTAAGTATACCCCCACTCTATCCCGCCACATTGGCATGATTGCTGGTGGTACGGGCATAACACCCATGCTCCAGATCATCAGAGCTGCCCTGAAGAACCCCGCCGACAGGACGAAGCTGAGCCTGATCTATGCGAATGTCAACCTCGAGGACATTCTTCTCAAGAAGGAGCTCGACGCTCTCGCAGCGAAGCACCCCCATCGCTTCACTCTTCACTACGTTCTCAACAATGCTCCAGAGGCCTGGACTGGTGGTGTTGGTTTCGTTTCAAAGGAGCACATTGAGGGATACTTGCCCCCTTCAAGTGACGATATCAAGGTTCTCCTGTGTGGTCAGTACACCTTGCTTTCGAGATAACCATTTCAAGTTGAAAATTCTCCTTTAGGTCCTCCACCAATGATGACAGCGATGAAGTACGTGTAAAGTTTGTGCTGAATTGCGTTATTCACATCTTGTGTTTTCTTTAAGGAAACACCTGGCTGAGCTAAATTACCCCGCTCCACGCACACCCAGCAAACTCGAGGACCAAGTAAGTGCATCATGCACACGAGTAACGAAAACTAATTGGCATGTTCCTAGGTCTTCGTGTTCTAATGCCAGTTGTTGGAATATCACACTAGAATCACTGATGGGTCGATTCCTTCGATTCTCTAATCGTAGTGTCTATGTTGTCGTATGGTGGTAGTGACATTAATGACGCCTTTGCAATGCAATGCGACTAAACAAGGCCAAGGAGCCAACAAGCTCGCATGGCATGTGTGGCGACGAAGCAATGGTTTTATTTGGAAATGTGACCCGGCAATAAGACTGGGAGATAGACCTACGAACCTACTGCCGATCGAGTTGTAGCTAACGACAACCCGCGATTTGAGCTATATTTATTGATCCCTCTAATCCTTGAGTGTTACAGAAGCCGCAAGCTTGATATAGAGAGGATTACAGTCCGTATGCGAAGCAATTGCAGAAGATTTCTTTCACCTTGATCCCTGGCTAGCTTGAATTGCGCTCGTCGTGGGGAATGGCAAAGAGCATGATAGAATTTCGGCGCTGGAGGAATGGCATTGGGGATTCTGAAAGTTTCCGGTCATTGGAAAGCGTGGGGTTCCAGGAAGAGGTGACAAAGGGTGTACGTCGAAGGGCATTCGTAAATGTTGATAGCCAGGTGTAAAATAGCTACGTAGAGCGTCAAGAGCAGCGCATTGCGGACCCATCAATTATGAAGTGATAGATTAAGGAGGAACATTCAGCTGTACTCTGGACTCCTCGAGCATCTCGATACGACAGTCGTTCAAGCTAAACAAGTCAGTTATATTTCAGTTGGAAGTAACGGGAAATGTTATGCAAGCCTTACATCTTGCGTATCTCGTCGGCCGCTTGGAGACCAAGCAAAAACTCTTCTTCATTTGGTTCCCTATCTGAAGTACGCGCAAGCTGTATGGCAGAGTCGTAATAATGCAGATGTGTTAGTCCCTCGTCGTCCTTTGGAAAGAGGGGAAGGATGTATCGGAAATGATGTATCATGCGAGAATGTGGTTTCAAAGGAGGGAGATTGGGTATGATTAGGTGCGCTCGGGCATCTGTGCATTAGTCAGGGAGAGTTCTCACTTCGAAAGAACATGGATGCGGACCGATATCAGCAATGGTATCGAGTAAAGTACGTCGAAATCGAGTGCCACCATTCTCTGTCCCTGGTCTGCCCCAACCAGCATGGATCGTATCCCGTGGTTGACACTCATAGGAGACTATACACGAGCGCGCAAACTCTTGCGAGATGTACTCGTGAACAGGCTGGATAGAATATGAGAACATTGACCACGCAAATCACTCGAATTATTCTTGCCTTCGGAACATCACTTCTGTTAATTCCGCTCTGTGCTGTCGATATCCGTTGTAATCTCCTCCGAACAGCAATGCGACGCTTGATGCAAATTGCGATGGACAAAACAAGCTGGAGTCCAAGATTAGGCCATTCAGCCACGGAGCAGAGTGATTGAGAAAGTAGATACCGACCACTAATAAGTATGTCGCGCCTATGATCACTGTGTCCCAGTTGTTCGACCAAGAATGGTTGGGAGCGGTTCTCACAGCTTGCTCGAGTAACGCAAAACATGAAATGGCGAAGAAGCATGCTGTGATGATAATGAGCAAGGCATAGCAGGCCTCCGAAATCCAGAAGAAGAGCCTCGCTCTTGATGATGGCCTCCACATTCGAGGGTGCAAGATTACGTAACTTTGCACTTTGCACGTTAGTAAGCCGATTCCTAGTACAATAGTACAATACAAAGTGGCCATGGTCACTTCGTCAACGAGCTCTGAGATCAACGATACGGAACAGCAGGAACAAAGACAGCAATGGTTTCATTCGCAAGGAGCATCAAAACTCTAGTAGCACAGGTGGCAATGTCCTGACAAGGATGGCACAAGTATAGTGCAGGTTCTCCTACGGCTCTGGGAGTGTGTTGGAACATATCGTGTAGAAAAGATGGGGGGACAGCCCGGACTCGGATAGGTCGAAGCTGAAAAAAAGCCACGGATGAAAGATACTCATCCGCTGGCCTCTTGTCTATGCTACCACTCCCCAAGGAATTAGTGGGGCATGGCTGAATATCTTCGAAGCGACAGATAAAGGAGAATCGGGTGGGCAGTGCATGGATATGGCGATGGCATAGATATGAGAATCAATGACTTGTCGGCGAATGAGCGAAAGCGAGAAGATCCCCACCGAAAATACATACATTAAGTAGCCTGGGTGCCTGTTGACTATAAAACAAATGTTCAAGTGGACTGGCGAAAGGGTTGACTAAATTCGGGCCTCGCTACGGTCTAGTGAATGGCTCGCCTGGGTACCATCTTGGAGGTCGGGGAGGTTCGCTGCTGCTCTCCAATAAAGCTATAGGCCTGTACCGCAAATTGAGCTGCGAAAATAAGACTAGTAAAATAAGAATTGTTTTTGGGCTTTTGAGAGACCTCGAAGCTGAGCGGAAACCAAGGGATTGTTTGTTTGTGGACGCGACAGGATCAGTGGCAACCCGAATCGATGACATTTTGCAAAATTTCAACCCACAAGTGGTTAACTTCGAGTCTCTACCCGTGTAGCTGCCTGGTGGTACCTCACGTAGACCGGCCAAAGTCATTTCTTACCAGGAAAAAAACTCAAAACTCACTTCACGGACGCTTCACTGGCCCTTGAAGTGTACAGTGAATCAACTCTTGACGACAGTCAACGGTGTAGCCTTGAGGATCGAGGGCCCATAGGTCACCGACAGAGTTACGATCCACAATGCGTTATTTTCTTGCCTCTACTGGACGATTCTTGCGTCTTGCTACAGAAGATTCCAGGGGATAGGCTCACAGGTCGACTCATGAAGGCCATTCGCGGTCAACCGAACAGCAACCACGCCAATTTTCATGGTCAAAAGGTCATCAACCTCTCTGACTTATCTTCGATGCAGAGAATCTTGCAGTCTAAGAGCTTGTCCCAGCCTCGACGCGCCACTTGATGGTCTTGAAGTCACTACCATTGGGGGCCGTACGGTGATCACCCGGTGGTCTTGCACGGTGGCAAGCAGCTTTTCGACTTCATTTCGACTACGCTTAGCGTAGGGATATATTCTGTGAGTCTGATTTTTTTTTGGCTAGTTCATTGTTCTCTTGAGGCAAAGCGTGGACTGGCTGGTTATTTTGCTTTATGGGGGACATGCGTTGAAGGGGGCGGTCTTGATACCATCAAACGTTATGGATTTGAAAGGCTTGGTGTTGATGGATATTGGCACGAGCGGCCACACGTTGTTGAGCTCATGAGTTCAATATCGTCGATCATCGGGCTTGGATGACTGGTGACTCCGAACTCGGGTTCGCGTACCAATGTGCGTGACCGTGACGTACGAATTCGGTCATTCGGTCACGTCACTTTCGTATGAAAAGGGGGTTGGTTTGCGTGTTTGGGTGCAGTGCGCCCCAAAGCGATCCGGGGCCAGGGGATATTCGCTGTGGGGGACGGAATTTTTGCGGACGAAGCACAGTTTCATGAGCCAGCACTTTGCGACGATATTGCACTTGTCCTTTGTTATGCTAGCAGGTTTGGTCAGATTCTGACGTTCCTCTTTAGGTTCGTGAGCCTTGATGATAATGTTGGCTTGTGCGCTGAGTACAACCTATAAGGCTTGGAAGAAGAATACACGGATTTGAATGTCAGTTGGCGTAAAAACCTCTCCAGCCAATCTCACATATTTCTGTTGACAGCGATACGGACTCAGAACACTGGTTCATGGAAAAGAACGCTCACAGCAATATTAGCAATTGAATCCGTGGAAGCAGAGTGACTCGAGTCATCTTGATCATATCCGAATCTAGAGAACGGCAAAGTCTGTAAGAGGAATGCCGCACTTACAAGTATGAAATTCCGTTTCAGGGTCCAAGATTGCTCGGCACTATCCTTCCCTTTTACATGGCCTTTCTCCGCTTTTTTCACTTCTGGTTCTTGTTCGAACTTTGAGCACCTTTTGCTGCCTGCCTGCTCTTATATCCCTCTCCTTGAAATGCGCTCTCGAGACGTCCCCCTCCCTTCCTTTTCCCTTGTTCTCGCTCAAAAGCAATCACATACGCCTAAAACAGTTCGTCCACGTAACCGTTTCCAGCGGGCCTCAGGGTTATCTTCTTCGCACTCACGCGTCGTCGAAGACAAGCTCATGGTAGGTTCACCCCCTACCGGAATAACTCTTGTAGTTGATAGACATGCGCTCAAGAGGACAGTTGATGACCGTCTTTCAAATGACACGTGGCAAAACTCTGGACATGGACAATCTAGTCGAATTTCACTTGTAGGCCACCTAGTTGTTCCAGATAGACATGGCGCGTCTGATAGCGGGTATAAAGCCAACCATATATGAGCAGGATGAAACCGCTGTGACCATTGATGTAGCGCTCCATCCTCACGCTCTCGGCCACAGCGTCGGTAGGAAGAGGCGCATCAGCTTGACTGACACGGTCATTGTAAGCTATAACGCTCATTCATCAGTTCTATCTTACCGTTTGGCATGCAGGACCTTGCCATTGCTGTCATACGCAAATTCGTGCAATAAATCCAGCCCTAGAGATAACCGCACACAGTTTATCCTATCAAATATCATTTAGTTAAAGTTGTCCAACTCACACTCCTTTCTCCATGAGACAATATCCATGAAATGAGATACACCTGTATTTAATTCAGCAATGCGCGTCATGAGTTCTCTGGCGGCACGCCTGCAATAACGGAACCAACATTTTCATTACACGTTCTCCTTGGGAACGTCAAACACACTCACGACATGGCCTCCAGGCCTAGCTATGCCTCACAATTGAAAGATGATACTTGATCACGAAGGGCCGACCATCACGACGGAGACTCGACAAAAAAGTTATCCATAGCAGATACCGCTACGTACAAGATCGAACAGTATATGCCTACATTCCAAACATGTGGGCAACTTCCACCAAGTTGTGTCTGGTGGGAGGCTGTGACGGTATTGAGCTACCTAGAGATTCACACCGATAAGCGTCCGTATAACCGCTGCTGGGTCCTCTGCCGGCTTCATGATGAGCGAGAGCCTAGAATGTGCAGCCCTCGCTACGATCACTCCCATGTGGACCAAGAGCGCCTCTCGAGTGCTTGAAGACACAAGCCAGATTATGCGACATTAGCTAGGTATCACTCCAAAATAGGGGTGCGGCCCTAGTGAGCCCTTTCATTGTTATGACCGTCGAGGGACTCCTTCTGATTATCGTCAGCACTGCGACGTACAGTAACTCGAACGACTCGGAGAGGGTAGCACTAGAGAGGACTTATTGGTCAGTTAGTTGAGTTGGACCACAGACTTTGAGAAAACAAACCTTTCTCAGAGCTTGGCTCGCGCCGACTGCAAGGGACAGGCCTAGGTACTAATCGGACAGTGGACTTCAGAGTGGGGGGCTGCAGACTGGTAGCTACACATACCCAGACTTGTAACCTCCAGCCATGGCAATCACGACCGGTGGATCAAAAGGTAGTTCCTGTGCTTTCGAAACCTGCCAGTGATCAAGCCCGCAGGAACCGAAGAGAATGGTGACTCTGTAGCTTGACGGGGTCGGCCGTTGACATATATACGATACAGTCTGAATCGATATCACTTTGGCAATTCGTAGTATTTTCGAGTTCCCCCGAAACTTTGAAGAGACTGTTAAGTGCTTTACCCTTGTAGCAGTTCCGTACATGGCGGTCGATGATGTAGAGGATCCTGGTAGGATTGTGAACATTGCAAGGTTGGACCCTCAGAACCTCTGAGACAGGGTGGTTGGTCCCGTGCGCGTGACTGCTTTCTGCTCAGTACTCTGTCACGAATTATTTAGTTCAATCTACACGCCATGGCTTCTTCTGAACCACCATATTACATTATCGTCGCACACACCTCTCTTCAGCATAGCTCATCCTGTCAGAGCCCTAGCGCGCTGGCACACGCCGACATAGAATATCGTTACGCTGACGATTCCCCTCTATTGCTCCTACCCCGGCATCCCGACGAACACGTGCTTGTGCTCAATCATGATCCTGCCAACCCCACTAGACCGACTGTCGAGAGCACTTCTAGTCAACTGGCTCTATCTGGCATGAAAGTTTTGCCCGCACCAGGAGCTGGTGCGGACGAGGACGCTAACAGGAATGACAACATGTATGTCCTAGAAGTAGCGTCAACTTCAGATGACCAGTGCGCCAGAATATTCGTGAGGCTTGCATACCTACTCAAGGACGTGATAACCCTAGCACCAGCATGGAGACATCCCAGGCGTATCTACACAATCCTCAGGCCATAGTCACTCGGTTTAAACAGAGGTACGATCGTAGGCTGACATGCATTATATCTAGCTCATGTATTGATAGGAATGCTGCTCTCCATCGCATTCTCGAGTACCCCGACATTTCAGCAGGAGATCAGCCCCTTTCTCGACCCAACTCTCGGCCCAAGTCACCAGATCGGTTGGCTTGACAGGAGGTGTTCGTTAATCATTCGAGATGCATCCTGAGAAACCGAATATTATATAACAATGCAACAGACGCGGGGTACCTAGTCTACATCAGCGCCGTTTGTTACCCTTGCCAACTTTCCGCTGCTGCGTTGTTGATCCGTTTACCGGAGGTCTTGCACCCATTGCTGAAGCTTTTGATTCCTCCTCCGCAGCCAGCAGCGCCGACAGTCTACTCCCTTGCAGTTCAGTATGTGTATTAAGTAATATAATGTCGACGTACCCGGACTTGATGTCCTCGTTGTGCAAGGAGCTTTGGGAGTTAGCAATCTGCGCTTGTTGTCCCTTGAGTTCATCGAGAGTTTGTGGGTCCAGGTTTTTCTACCAATCAAGGTGAACAAAGAGTCCAGCGATCCGATTGGCAGAGTTACCATTATATATGGCATCCCAAGCATCATGAGCCCGGTTAGCATCATGATCATGATCATTGGATTCTGGAACATGCCCAACAGGTTGAACGACTCGCGTGGCTTGAAGTAGTTGTTCTTCTGTCGGGGCGTCAGAACGACCGGGTATGGTAGGGATACTGATGCAGAGGATGTCAAGGGCGTCCCGACTATGTGGGACTTGATATCTGGTCGTTGAGAAGAGTCCGAGATATCTACGCGTACCTTCGCGGGACAGTCGGGATCAGTAGAAAGCGGGAAGGTGGGAAATGGCGTACTTGATCAAATACATAGTCGTGTGAGAGCACGGACAGGATGTATGTTCCCGAGTTCACGTCTGGTCTAGTATTACAAGGTGTCAGCAATGACCATGACACATGGAGACATACTACTTACATTGAGAAGTTCCCACCCCGGGTTACGCGGCCGGAGTATCGACCCTTGTCGAGGATCACTTTGGTAGGACCAAGCGCTTCATAGCCTTTGTCCTTTGGGGATTAGCGATTGCCATGGAGTGGAAACAAACACCCACCGGGACAGAGGTCATTCCATTGTACATGTCCAACGAGGTCGAGGCAAAGCGCGGTGCTGGGTAAAGTGAAGCAATCATGATATGACCAGCTGTCTTGAATGCAATAACAAATAAAAATCACCTCGTCAGTATTGACAAAATGCCCAGAAACCGCACGAAGTTCATGTTGCAGGTGAGCGTGATAATGGAAGCAGGAGACTGGCAGAGGCTCCTGGACAACAAAGCCAAACAACCAATCAGTACTTGATCAGCTCTACACATAACCAGGCGATTCAGAGAGTTTCAAGAAAGCTGCCGACATTGCCCATCATGAGGCAAAAGAGGGCGAAAACATACCGGAAACTCATGTCGTTGTACGGCCTATCCTTTGGGTTCCGCCAACCTTACCAAGTTCTAAGTAAGTTCCTACTATCTCCATTCAATTCAAGCTCATACGCGCCTAGTTGACTCAGAGATATGCAGACTGGCCACGGAGGCCAAGACAGACTTGCAAAAGCAGCTCAGCACCGTGCTCCAAGGGAATGTTAAGCCCAGTAATTGTCATTCTTGCTTTGAGTTCCCGCAGGTCTGGCTAACGACCGCAACCAGTGATCACGCAATGCTGCATTCACGAACTCTATCTGCAGGGAAAGTCGCAGCAGGCAACTGTTGACCTCGCAAAATCATTCGAACGCAGGAAATGTAATCACAGAGAAGCGATACTTGGTGATGAATGTCTAGCAAGTGTGGTTGGTAAGTATCTCATTGTCAGTCAAACCTTGCCCTGGACAAATCTTTAGGCGATTCCAATAAGCACCGCTATGTCATAGCGGCTCAATCACAACCGCTTCGTGCCAAACTTCGACTGATACCCGCCGTGCCGATTGTCCACATTAATCGGGCGGTCATGGTCCTTGAACCTCCAAGTGACATAACACTGAAAACCAAGCAACAGGTAGTTTTTGCGCTAGATTTTGGCACTTCAGATGCTAATTTGCGTTTGACCTAGAACGAAGAACAGGCACTCGGACCAAGCATTGCAGAGCGTGCTACCCTCTCCGCTCAGAATCCACGCGACCCATCGCGTCGAAAGAAGGGTCCCAAGGGTCCAAATCCCCTGAGTGTCAAGAAAAAGACGGTATCAGCCAATACCGGAAGGCCGTCACGAACTGTCCCGACTGTTGGCAGCAGGGTTTCCAATTTGCCCGATGACGCTACGGGCGAAAAACGGAAGCGGGATGATGAAGACGAAGATACAGCTCTACCGTCGGCCATGCGAAAGAAGAGACGACGGAAGCACGGAAATAAGGGTGAAGGCATGCAAGACCCTTGAACTTTTGTCTCTTTGCAGATGTAGTTTTTAGTAGTCAATGTTGCTCGTAAGTCGCCTGCAGTTTTCTGGATCGAACAGGAGACGTCCGCGTCAAGACACCTAGCTAGCCTCCCCCGTCGTTGGGATACAAATTTCGTAGTTTCAATCCAGTTACTTGCTTTGCATGCTTGCAACATCTGCCATCAGATTGGTTTCTTACTCTTGGCTACATGTCATACATCAGTTCACATCTTGGATTAAGCAAGATGGCGATATGCTCTAACAATACAAGACGACGGTAACGTTATCGATGATACAAAAGGCGATAAATCAACATCCACCACGCAGACGAAGGACTATAAGTAACCATGAGCGCATGTTCCGTGTGACCAACTGAGGGAAAACTTACCAAGGTGCAAGGTGCTCTCCTTCTGGATATTGTAGTCGGAGAGGGTGCGGCCGTCCTCAAGTTGCTTCCCGGCAAAAATGAGACGTTGCTGGTCGGGAGGGATACCCTCCTTGTCCTGGATCTTCGCCTTGACGTTGTCGATTGTGTCAGAAGACTCCACCTCTAAGGTGATTGTCTTTCCGGTCAACGTCTTTACGAAAATTTGCATGCCTCCACGGAGACGAAGGACAAGGTGGAGAGTCGATTCCTTCTGGATGTTGTAGTCCGAAAGGGTGCGACCATCCTCAAGCTGTTTACCAGCGAAGATCAGACGCTGCTGGTCGGGAGGGATACTGTGGCACAAGAAAGTTAAACATCACGATGTAATGGAGGTGTGTACCAGGCTACTTACCC
>KN819323.1:1118635-1146362 GCA_000827475.1 Paxillus involutus ATCC 200175
AAGGTAGAAATGATGAATGAAAGATTAATTAAGATTGACGCGTACTCTACCAGTGTCTGGTGGTTTCGATGGGGTTTCTGAAGCACCAAGACGCGCGAGCTTGTTCCGAAAGCGCCCTGGGCGCGTAGTGTCTTTGCCTTGACTTTGCCCGTTTGTCTGAAACTCGTGAGATCGCGTTTGCGTGACCCGTGTATCATTCCTCGATTCCTCCGTCCCTTTCCCAGATCGGGAAAATGACAAGAGACGGCGTAAGCCCGAGCCACCAGCTCTCCCTCTCGCACCCTTGCCATCGTTGGCGTCGATAACGACGATGGCTTTGGCTGCGGTCGACATAGGTGCCTTGTCATTCATGTGTGAAGCTTTGCGAGCACGATCTTGATGTGGTATCGTAGGACTTACCAGAGGAGAAGACGAATGTCCGTTGGCGTGGTCTTTGCTTTCTACATTGACCAGAACCCAACCATTGCCACTGCCACTTCTACTTCCCGTTTTCGTTGGTGACGCTGGTGGGTCGAAGGAACTGCCTTTCGACTTTCCGAGGCTATCTCTCGACGGCATGGGGAATTGTGCAAGAGGCGATCGAGGCGGCGAAATCATCCCTATCATTCCAGCCTCGCTCTTGCGCACAGCCCCGTCACGAACAACTTCAGGTGAAGCAACCCGTGCATCGACATCATGCAGAGACCTGTCCGGATGCCTGCCATGCTCCGGGCGAACAGTGGCCTCGTCCGTCTTCGAAGAATCGATTGCCTCCGTTTGTTCCTCCTCAGGGGTCATCGACCATCCGCCAGGTAATATTGGCGCCAGCGACATGCGGTGGGGCTTGGGCTCCTCGGTAAATAACTCCTGTTCCTCCTCAATATTCTCGATACCCTCCGGTTTACCCAAACCCGTCCATCTGATAGGAACATCACAAGACCCCGTGGTGTCAACAGAATTGGACGAGAACGCCGACTCTCGAACGCGGAACATTCCTGGGCTCAGAAGGGTTGGGTTCTCGCCTACCGCAAGGAGATCCTGTGTCTGAGGCATGCCCATTGCGAACCCGTTGGGAGGTGGTGAAGGAGTGTGAGGGTCGCGTGCATGTGATGTGAGCAGAGGCGGGGTTTTAGAACGTGTGGATACTGGTCGCAGGGCGCTGACCCGACGCTGGGGGGAGGGCGACCTGGAACGGTTGGTACGACGTTGTTCTGGAGGCGAATGTATGGTCTCGTCGTCGTCGTTGTCACGTTCTGGCATCGTTCCTGAGGTTGCAGCGGAGAGGGCATTGGAGGTATATCTGTTCCGGTTGACAGTGCCAATCCCAGTCATATTCTCACAACTACTTGGGACTGCGCTAGGCAAAGAGGTGCGGTAACGGTCATGTTCATCGTCCTGCGCGTCGAAGTCGACGGACACAGGTACTTGCGCTCTCGGAGCAGGTTTGCGCATACCAATGCCAGGAACTGCGCGTGGCGGTGAAATCGGCAGTGTGGCAGGAAATGGAGTTGGAAATCCGTTGGTCTCTGTAGCCGCTCGCATGTGATGAGGGGCAGATGAGCTTTGCAAAGGGGGCAGCAAATGCTGAGGGGCCGTCGCTACCCGTCTGTGGAGGGAAGCAGGGATAACGCCCACGTCGGGGTTGCTCCCAGGCTCAGGTGTAGATACTCTGTTAGACCGTCGAAGGTCCATCATTGAACCAGACTGGCTGATGGGCGATTCTGGCCAATACTGATCGTACGTCTCACAGGACCCGGGTCCAGTGAAGATCCACAGATCTTTTACTCGTGAGCGACCACAAATGGACAAAGACGTAACCATTGTGCAAGCATGACCATCGAGAGATGTAAGCAGAGAAAGGATTTGATGGAGCGAATCGGTTGCGAACGTATCCTCGTTGAACCCTGAAAGAATTGAGTTGTTAATAGACACACTCCAAACGTATAGATACACACAGCTGTATCCTTTAAGCTTGAACTCGTACGCTGAATCCCCGACTTTCTTTTCTGACACGACCCCTCGGGGCCATGAGCCACGAACTGCTTGCAATATGGCAGGTGTGGAATTCAGAGGAGGGTAGATGACACGCATGACGGTGCTGGAGACGAAAGATATTGCGAAAGGCATTTTTCTTTCGTGTTTTGAACCAGTACCATGAGATAGATTGCTCCCAGAGCCAGCAGGGATCGGGGACTGAGGTGGAATTGATAGCATCGGAGCAGACAGCCGGGAGAAGGAGATTGCCAGGCGATCATCGCGCTCGCGACCATAGTCGATGGTGGAGAGAATGGTATAGTTATGCTTATAAATGACAGCAAGGATCTCAAGAAGAATACGTTCTGTTCGTGCGCTCTTTGGGGATGACCAAGGTTTACCGTGGAGTTGAAACTCGCATAGTTTCTGGGTAAGGTCCTCGCGGAAAGCGGCATTCAAGTAGAAGTGGTCAAAGAGACGCCGTAGGTCTGCGATAACATCGAGGGGGAAGGAATAAAGCCTGATGAAGCTTGAGCCCGAAATAGCTAGTAAGGAGAAATCTGAAGTAGCTCGTTGGTCACGAATGAATTCTTTCCTTGGGATGAAGCCAGAATCTGCCAAAGTAGAGAGTGGCAGCATGTCTGTGATGGTTTAGTGGGGTGTGAACAGTGCAGTCGGGACGACTAGCACGGATATCCCTCGCCAAAACCTGCGCGGGATGGTAAACGTCAGGTAAACGGGTGGCAAAGGATTGAATCAAAAGTGGAAAGAGACAGTGATGAAACTTACGAGAAAACGTGCAAGACACGCAAGTGGGAGTGTAAAAGGCTTTCAGGTCGGTGGTCAACTCAGATGATTACGGCGGGATAAACGTGTGCTGGGTACTGGGCAATCACTCGGAGAGCTGGCCAGTGAGTAATAACGGTGAGTATTCGAAGACTCCAACGAAGGTACAGTTTTAGGTATACCCGTGGAGTCACTGCTTCCGTGGCCGACACAAGTAAACCGCACGGAGGTAGTGGCGCAACTTGAAGGGGCCGTGCCAGTGGCGGTGCCATAACAGCTTGCTTGTTGCCAGCTTCAAGTTCCATCCGCGAGTGCAGCAGTGGCATGCGCACAGGCTTGAATTCAAGCTTGTCATGAATCGTGTTGAAACACATAATAATGATATCCATCCTGTGACTGTGCCCCGTTCTTGCACTCGTACAGACCTCGCTCGGTCCGCATTGCATGATCGGCCCGTTCACTGGCACCTGACTCCGCGACTGGATACCTCTTTAAGAATCCAATGATCTCCGATGATTGATGGTCCTCTGTCTCCCTTCAGGACAAGCTGTCGGTGTACAACATGGCTGACCTTGGAAAGTTGAACGTTTTGATGTGTGCGTGCATTATCAATGTCAATCCATCTCCGTTAGCTGATCTTTTTTTGATTAGGTGGTACAGTATGTTCATATACCTCCATATCCTTCGTAAATACCCACCATAAACTGCACCGCAGGGCGAGTACACCACAGGATGGACAGGCACCGGAGCTTCCAAATCCGACAAGAAAGTGAGTCAACCTCCTGCACAACATCCATTTACCTGTTGACCCTTTCTCCATTCCTAGATCGGCGTACGTCCAGTCATGCTGTAGTTTCGTTCTTTGTCGTAACGTGATCGCTAGGTGGTCGGACTGACCATGTTCGATCTTCGGAGGCTCGGCAAGGTAAGCATGATGGACTGTTGCCTTCCCGTGGTTCACCTTTACACGCCAGATCGGCAAACTTGCAATGGTCGGTGTCAACGGTTCCAAGTTCCCTGCAATTCGCCAGCATCTGCAGGAGAACATTGGCAACATTTACAAAGACATGGACACGTCGTAAGGGTCTTGAGCCTCGCCTTTGCGTCACTCCCTGACACGAGCGTCCCAGGTTCGAGGAGTTCCCTAAAGTTGGCAAAGTCGATCCCGAAGCATGTCAGTCGTCAAAATACCAACGTGTCTCGGAGCACTCACTTTACAATCGCAGACAAAGAGGCTATCGACAAAATGTCTCCTGGTGACGCCGTGATCGTCTTCACTCCCGACAGTGAGTCTGCTTGCAAGTCTATGGGCAACCGCTGACGCCAACCCCAATTCTATAGGCACCCATTATCCCATTAGCTTGTACGCCATCGAACGCGGCATCCATGTCCTCGTCACCAAGCCGGCGACCCAACTCCTCTCTCACCATAACGAGCTCATCGAAGCTGCTCGGAGACACAATGTCGTTTGCTTCGTTGAGCACCACAAACGTTTCGACCCCGTATACAGCGATGCCAAAGCAAGGGCACAAACACTTGGAGAATTCAACTTCTTCAATGCGTGGATGAGCCAGCCCAAGAGCCAACTGGAGACGTTCAAGGCATGGGCTGGCAAAGATTCTGACATCAGGTAAAACTGCACCATTCAGTGGGTGCAACCCTAACTTGCCTTTTTACAGCTACTATCTTTCTTCGCATCACATCGATATCTGCTGTTGGATCTTGCAAGACAGGGCCGTGCCTACTCGTGTCGTTGCCAGCGCCGCCACTGGTATCGCTACTGGCGAACCCTACAACTGTGTACCTCAGACAGAGGACACGATAACGCTCCTCGTTGACTGGCAATCTGTCAACAGCCCAAAGCACAAAGGAACCGCGGTGTACACTGCGTCCTGGACAGCGCCCCTGAAAGCTGGTGTTCACTCCGCCCAACACTGGTACTACATGGGTGAGAAAGTAAGTTCAATGCATACTCTCGTGATGGGAGGAGACAAACCCATATACCTGTGCTGCAGGGAGATATCAACGTCGACCAGGCTCATCGTGGGTATGATATCACCGTGGACGAGACTGGGAAGACATGGTATAATCCATTCTAGTATGTCACCTGTCCTTCCAATTCACACTCCCAGCTGCTAATACGCTGGCCTTTAGCATGAAGTATTCCCCGTCAGAGAGCGGTCATTTTGATGGGCAACGCGGGTATGGCTACGTCTCAATCGAAAAATTCATCGAAGCAGCCCGCGAAGCGAATGCGGGCGTAGCGAAGCCAAGCGACTATGACAGGCTTGGATATCCCACCATCGCAAACACAGTGCTGACAACGGCAATCCTCAATGCCGGACGTATCAGCCTGGACGAAAAGCGGCCTGTGGGCATAAAGAAGAGTGGAGACACTTGGGTTCTAGAATGAAGAGAAGGCCGCCGTTCCTTGACGATACGCAAAAATGGTTTACCAGTGCAAGGAGTTACGGCTGTATACTTGGCTGTATTGTTCTCAGATTACAAAAAGGACAGGCACAAGAAATCGAAGTCTCCGCTGCGATGTCATGGGGGGCTGCGGCGCCCTCAGTGACGGCCATTCGGTACACTTGTCTTGAGAACATTCGGAGTTCTATCTGTAATATACCGTGATGCTGAAATGTCAGAAGTTGTGTGTAAGTCGCGGTGGATTTGGCCGCTCCCCGTCCAGCGTCGACGTCCTCGATCATACTGTCGCTGATAAGAGGCATCGCACGCGCTGGTCAATCCTCCAGAACTTTTATGTGGGCTACCAGCCGCCTCGGATGAGTCCCCGACTTGTCCTTTGAAATTTCCATATTCGTCTTGGAGCTTGCAGAGACCAGTACTGCACCCGACCTTGTACCTCCGGCGTTTCTTTGGGTAAATTTGCTGTGCACAGAAAATGATCGCATTGAGAACGGTACCGAGCAGTCACCGAGATATACACGCATGGAACCATGTAGCCCTTGAAGTTTGAGATTGCAGATGGTATCGTGAAAGACAGAGTTCGTTTGTGGGTAGGAGATGCGGGAATGCTGCAACAGTACTAATGACGAGACGGGATGTGTGACAAGTACGCGGGAAACTAATTAAAGTAGGCACAAGTGAAAGTTATACGGTTGTTGTCAAAAAAGCTTGAGACAAACCGATGCAAGAAACCACACGCAATGAACCAAGGGGTCGACAAATGGATGAGGGGATGTGATAAAGTGAAGAATAATATAGAACGAATGCGATAGACACTGAGTTGATGGGTGGAATCTGTCGACCTCCTCGCGTGGGGAGTATTGCGATAAATTGTAGAGGAAAGGGAGCGATGTGACAAGCGGTGTATGCATAGAGTGACAGAGATTGAAATGAGTGCGGATGATTGCGCTTTGCTTGGCCAAGTCGACATGCGATGACTCTCCCCGACAGAAAATGAGGGCACCCGGCTAAAGGACTTGCCATGCACCAAGAGGTTTGGCAAAGCTAAATGCCTTGACCCTCGTCTTCTTCTGGGTTGTGTGTTGACCGATGTGAAATGGTGACGAGAAGGAGACTATTGCAAGGAAGGTGATGCATGGATGGATGAGATGTAGAAACAGTGCACAAAGTAGCTGAGCGTGTAGGGTGGTGTTACATTTTGAGACGCGTAGAGTTTTCGACTTCGGCTAGGGATGGGGTGCTATGGGACAACAGGCACTCGAGGAGAGCCATTCAGGTTGTGGAGTGCAGGGCGACTATACGCAACGAACCCGTGGGGAAGATAGTGCTCAGGAGGTACCTCGATACGCTGCTTGTTGAGCGCAGGCTCAAAAGTCGTAGGAAGGTTCTCTTTGTCGTCTTCTGACAAGAAAGAACTTGAGAATGGATCCGACGAGAATGATGAAGGGCTCGTGGGAGTCAAAGGGAAGTCATCGGAGATATCAGATATAGTTGTGGTAGCACTCATTGGTGTGCTTGTGCCAGACATCGAGGAACGCTTCGGGGTAACAGGGAAGTGGATGGTTTGTTGCCGATTGAACCGACCACCTTGAAGGTAGTACTGTACAACGAAAGTCGCCGCTTTGGAGTAGAAGGCATAAGAGTACTTCTTCACCAGCGTCTCGGAGAGATCATTGACGCGCTTGGCAAGGCGATTATCCAAGAGCTCGACAATCTCCCTGCATTCTTCTGTCTCCTCAAAGAGGTGGCGAGATTTTCCACAGAGAAAGCGCGCAAGTGTCAAGGCCCCCAGCGCTATCGACGACGGAAGATACCTGACGAATTCCCGATGGAAGAGTGTTATCTCCATGAGGAAACGTGCGACGTGCTGCACCTTCTCTTCTTCGACAAACGGATCGCAACACATCAACCGGAGCCAAGCCTCCGCGGTAGGGTGGCCCAGCGTCCATTGGATCGTCGCAAGTACATGGCCCTCCATTTGAATAAAGGCCGATTCATCGTACGTTTCTCGACAGATCTGGGCAAGCTCTTGGACCGTAGGGACGCGCTCCTTCGAATCTTCAAACTTGGCTGCGATCCACAGCGCCGCACAACCCACGAGCTGGTAGTGCTTGATGTATACGATTCGACGGGATACGTAACGATCCACTATGTTGAGTGTAAGATAGAGAGTCTCTGGTCGAAGGCGGAACGCAAAATGAATTTCCACGAGGAAGTCGACCAGACAAGGGCGCATGTGCCACCGTATTTCGGGTTGTTGGTCTATCGATTGTGACGAAGACATGGTGTACTTCTATCAAGTAGCAGAAATCAGTGTTGGGAAGTAGGCAGCTTCTCTGCACCAAACTAACCTCCATTTCATGCATATAGAACCGGATGTCTTCGCGGTACTCTTCCTCCAGAAGGACTCCTTGTCGCCGAAGGGCAGCAATCTGTGCATTGCGTTGCCGCTGTTGCAACAAAGCAGACTTGGCAGAGTAGGGAGATTTGCGACCACCCGGAAGAGAACCGAGGGCGGGTGTCTTGTGCGCTTTAGAGATGCCTGACGGAGAGGGACGCTTCTTCGGGTATGCAACGTTTCGAGAGCTTCGATAAGAAGATGTCGAAATGTCTTTCATATCTGAGTCAATGAGAGGGGTGTATGTCGGTTTGGGAGGATGTTGGACCAACGAAGGGCTGGGAAGACGTTCGGGAATGAGACAAGTAAAGTCAGCACAAGCCAGATCACAAGGAGAAGATGACGGAGTCCACATTGGTATATAATCCACGCCTGAGCAGGCCCAACTGACGGCGGGTGGAAAGCAGCGACACGCTCGTGAAGCTTTCCAAGAGCGTAGGCAGAATTCTCTCCGCTTTTCAAGGACAAGATTCATTGGCGGACGACGAAATACGGTATTCAGACTCCCCCCGAAGAGTTGGAATACTGTACCGAATGGACGCCACAGGACCGGGCGAGATGGAAGAGATATGGTATGGTGCTCACCTAGGAGAAGATAATAATCATGCAATGATGAAAGCACCTCGACTGTAGTGGGAGGTGGCACGCCGGGTTTGTGTGGCGTAAGGGAGGGTAGGACTGAGGATGTAATGAATCGTGGTTAGCGTGGATGGTCGTGAGTACAAGGAAGGGTATGAAAGCGAAAGACAATTGAACGTCTTTCACAGCGACGAAAAGTAGTTCGAGCCTTCTGAAATGAAGACTGAACAAGGAAGAGAAAGCAAAGATCACTCGAAATGAGCACAAGAAGGGCTCCTGGCAAGTACGAAAATATTTATAAAAGGGGAAATCGAGAAAGGAAAGGCAGAAAGATTATTATCCGGGTTAAGGCAGAAATAAAAATCGGATATGTTACGAAAACTAGGAAAGAAATTCCAGGCTATCAGCGCTCTCAGGACACCTCTGTCACAACATAACGACACTGTCAGGTCGGTTGCAATGCAGGATCGTCATCCGAGACATCATGCCTAGACACGTCGTTATCTGTACATCCTGTGACCGCACCTTACTGCACTTCACATCGATAGATGTGATAGTGAGGGGTGATGCCGTCAACTCTAGTCGCAGTCAGTGTCACTGCTTCCGGAGAACCCGCACCAAGTCCTGACAAATCAGGAAGGTTGGTGTCTGGCGGCTGCAAGGCAGACAAAGCATACTGTCTGCAAAGGCAGCAAGTAATGCTAAGATCTCTGTACGCTGTGCCGCTGTCTGGTGTCCCAGCACGTTGGCCATCGGCAAACACGTGGCAAAACAGCGCCGTCGCCGAATTTGGGCGGTGTTTCCCACGACCCCACGTTTTACAGCGTCGAGCGCAATATGACGTCTTGCACCAAATAAGATCTTAAACTCACACTACTGCTTTGAAGCCTTTGGCAAAGGATTTGATGTCGGTGTGTGCTGGAACCGAACTCGCCTCAGAACTCATCGTCATCTAGAGTGATGGAGGTAACTCACAGCGATAACCGCGACCTTGGTCTTGACAAATGCTGGTTCGTCACCACCGAGTCAGTCACAGGCTGTGCACGCTGGTATGCGACTCACCTGCGACAATCAATTTTCGCGAGAGATGATGCAAGACGACTAATTTTCGACGGTGGAAAAGCAGGCTTGGTGTGTGATTAGGAGGAAATTAAAGAGATGTGTTGGTAGGCCTGTGAAGCGAGAGACGGTGTAAAGGAAAGACTGGTGAGTTGGATACTTTCTAGAGTGGATGCAGCGCAACGATTGTAGGGGAAACCGACTCGAAGTTAATCGAGCGCGTGGAGTATCACGAGTAGCAAAAGCACGTTGGAACGGCTTGGTACTCGCAAGAGTGGATGGGGCGGGGTGAGAGCGAATGGAGGTTGGCTAAAAGGTTGACTGGAGGATGCAAGTCAAGATTTTACCTCCCGCAAGACCTGAAAAGCGTGTACCGGTTAACACTTTGTGTCCTTTTCAAGCAGACAGCAGACATGCGGCATCGGGTTACGATCCTCGGTAATATTTGAGACTGTCGAATTTGGCAGTGATAAGTCCACGTTGTTTTGCCTGCAGGCAAGGTTATCTATCTACTTTATGTAACCACCTCCCAGCGCTCTTCTCAAGAAGCAGCTGAAGCAGGGATGGTCGGTTTCTTCAAGGTCATACATGCAGATATTTTCTATAAAATCATTGACCTCTGAAAATCGCGATGGTTGCTCAATCGTTGCTGTTGGTCTCACGTACAATGTCTATGATCAGCCGGCGCCGCGCTAGGGTTTGGCTCCCACAGGGCACTTCCCATCAGTCACTTCAGTGTCACTTCTTATCGGGCGTCCATCAGCGGTCCATATAGGTCCACGCATCCTTCATCGAAGGCTATCGGATTCCCAAATTATAATCTAACGGCGTAAATTATAGTACCAATCAACTGATCTCCGGTGACAGTTACAGCGCCCGTCTCACAGTGCCCCCTGGTGGCGAACCGAGTAGAAGCTCTGGTTCAACAAGTACTAGGGCATGGTCATTGTTCAAGTTGGTCGTCAACACAAGTACTTGTTGCAGCACACACATGTTTGTTGGGTACCCGAACAGACCTTGGACCAGGGAAACTCTTGTGCGGCGATGGGGGTTAAGGTGTCACTCAAACTCCACGGGTTTCCGAGATACAACAAGATGAACAGCCCCCCAGGCCTGTGGTTGCCACGGCAGAATAGAAGTCTTCGTCCATAAACTCTCACCGACTTGAAGCCCTCCTGGGCCGGATTGGGTTCGCCAAGTCTGGCTAGCCCTTATTATCCAACCAAGTGTAATGCCCCGCTACGTTGAAACCATTACGCCCATCTGTGTGGCCGTTATGTATAGGCCCGTCAGCGCGCCCACCACTCGCTCATCTTGCCCCAAGTCCCGAGAGATGTATGAGCTACGCGCGGTCTATGGTCCCAGCCCAACTTCCGCATCAACGTGTGTTGGCAGCTCAAAGTGAACATCCCGTCCGAGCGTGGGTCCCAACTGAAAACGCTTACCGCTACTGCAGAGCACTTATGTCAAGTTGTTCGTAGAATCATTCATAATGTACGATTGCCGAACGAATCACAGTGCTGAAAAGAACAGGAAAAACGGTATGAAACTATGTATCAATAAGGAACGTAGGCGCGTCCAAACGGAGGTATTGAGTGAGCAGTAGGAGGTGGAATCAAGTGGAATAGTAGTCGAAGGAGAGTATATATTCAGCCCAGCTCAATCTCTTCGCCCGCCACTCATTAGCAAGGCCATCAAATCATGACTGGGTTGGTTGTTGACACCGCCACTAAACCCTTGTTGCTGCGGATGAAGGGAAAGCATATGTGGAGGGATCTGTTGCTGGGGTTGCTGGTGTTGCCTCATTGTCATATGCGGAGGTTGAACCTGAGGACCTTGTTGCCCGAACCCTCCACCAGGTCCACGGAGTCCTGCAGGTATTCCATTGGCGGCGAGACCCAACAACTGCGCTTGACTTGATCCGAGGTTACTGGTGGGAACGAGCCCTTGCAACGGGTTGTGCCCCAAGCCTTGCAAGTGATGCGCTACTGGGTGAGGTCCCCGCATCGGCGGGCCAGCAAAGCCTAGCCCTGCAGGTTGCTGGAAGTTATTGAACGACTGCTGAGATGGACCGCTGGTGTGCACCGGGCCATGAAGGCCACCGTTTGTCATCCCAATCGACGAGCTGCCGAACTGGTTGGGCTCGTGGGGGGGACGTCCACCTAGATTAGCGAGACCAGGGGGTAGGCGCTGTGTTGTGGCAAGGTGATTGGGAGATGGAGCACCGCGGAACTGAGTAGCCTGCATTGGCATTCCTCCACCCCGCCCCATGTTACCGTGTTGCAGATGGATTGAAGGCACTGGGCCTTGATACATCTGTGCAGGACCGCGTTGGTTGTTAAATTGCATGGACTCCTCAGGGAAGTCAGAGAACATTGCACTGCTCTGTCGACTGCGAGGAGGGGGAACAGACCGAAGACCAGGTACCATACCATCCGGCACGAAATTTCTGTCATCTAAGCGACTGTCGTAAAGGGAATCCAAGCGTGCGTGGTTGGGTAGGTGTGTATGAGGTTGTGAGTTTTGTAGCGCATGTAAGTTGTTGGAGGCAGAGCCGTAGCCCACATCCAAGTTCGACAATTCTGGTGTGGCCTGAGCCTGTGGAAGTATCAGAAGTGTTACAAAGCTATTGCGATCGAGACTTACCTGGGCAGAGTTGTTGAGCATCGCAAAGATATCCTCCATCGTTCGGGCTTCAGAATTATGATTATGAGGTGGGAGCAAACCTGCCATGTCCATTTTCTGAAGAGTAGGTTGTGGCGGTCCCATTGTACCAATCGAACCTTTACCAACAGGCTGGTTATCCCTTCCCTTCCCATCAAAGAACTTGGCAAACCGACTACCCTTTGCAGCGGCAATTCCAGAACCGACATGCTCATAGGACTGGGCAGGGTGGTTGTTCGAGAAACCCCCACCAAAACCAGGTTCGGCGGTCAGTGATTGTTCCGCGGCAAAAACGTGTCGATCACCAGAGAAAGCCACGGGACCGCGATGCATTGCGTCTGAAGATGTCGAAAGGGCTGACGCATCTCGGTGTTCGTCGAAAGGTGAAAATCCATTGCCGACCCGGACGCTCTCAACCATAGGCGAATATTGTGAAGGGAGCTCGCCGACGTGATGATTGAGGTTGACTATCCCTGTGTTCAAGCCAATGGTACCATTTTTCTGAGCAAAGGAAACTGGGCTTCGAGAGGATGCAGAACGCGCAGACGACCCAATTGTGTTTTGTGGAGTCCGGGATCCCAGGGCAAGGAGTCGGGATCCGGCTGGGGGATGAGAGTGAGGAACGTGGTTTGGAGCAGTGATTGCTGCCACGGACGGCTTCACCGTTGCCTGGGGTGCAGGCAAGTCCGACGAAAGTGGAGTAGAAAACAATCGTGAAGTGGACGGCTTCAGTTTATCGGTGGAATCAGGTTCTTGCCCACTGAAAGTCACTGCAACGGAGGGTTGTGGAGAGGAGGTCGAGGGAACGGATGGAGAAATGTCAGCGCCTAGCTGAGTCGATTCCTCTGGTTGGCGAGCTGATGACAAAGATGAGGTCTGGGAAGGCCCTTTGTTTGACAATGAGGGTGGAAGTGTTAAAGTTGCGCCAATCTCCTGTACCAACACACGGGCTACTATTATAATCAGTATGAGCAACACCTGTTAGGCAAGGTGGCGCACCTTCGGAGCCGAGATCTTGATTACCTGCTGAGGAGCTCTCAGCGGTTGTGTTGGGGGAATGGGGGATCAAAGGAGAATCGGATTTCTTCTTCTCTTCTTCCCTTTTCATCATTAAACGGAAGAGTTGAATTTCGTCTAGTTGACTTTCTGGAGGCTGAACAGGTGAAGCAGCTTTGACCTGCGACTCCGCCGTGGCGTCAGCATTGCTCGGCGACGTGGATTTATCCTTCTGTTGCATTTCCTTTCTAAACGCTTGTATGCCGTCAAGCTGTCCCCCTATAACTCCTCCATTGTTGTCGCTCGGAATGTAGGTATCCATCCAAGCGGGCTCTTTCTCGCGCTCGCGGTCCCTGCGGTCCTCACGATCTTTACTATCCTCGCCGACCTTCCTATCCCTGCCACTTGGTTTCTTTCCCCGACTATCACGATCATCTCCAGCCACCCAGCGTCTGTCAGAACGGTCAACTCCATCCCATGCCGGTCGGTCGCGGCGGTCGCGCAGTTCTCTTTCACGTCTGGCAGCCATGCGTTCGTCTCTCTTTCCATCGTCTCTCCATCGCCGTGGATCGTCAAGTTCAGAGTCTCTGTCGAGGTCCCTATCACGGTCTTCCCTGTCCCTTCGGTAACCTCCGCATCCATCATCGCGGTCTGTGCGTCGATCGTCCCTATCACGTCTTGAAGATGACCCGTCGCGATGTGGCTTGGAGGAATCTTCCACTCTGGAACGAGGACGCTCCCGATCACGGTCCTCACGGTCCCTGCGGCCGTTCTCTGGTCCTTGTAAAAATAAAAACGGTAAGGACTTGAATAAAAGGATTTCACAACACGTACGGTCCCTGCCCGTTCGAGGCTGGTCCGTGCCTGTCACAACAATGTCAGCAAACCTTTCGGCGCATGAGCTACTAGTAAAGATGCATACCTCTCCGCCAGTCCTCGTTGGACTCTCCTTCCTTCTTCCTTGGAGGGTCTCGGGAGTCACTTGCACGTGATGGGGCTGTTTGTTGGCCTTGGGAAGTACCTCTGGAACCAGTATTAGCGAGATGCGGAGCTAGCTCTCGATCTTTGGGTCGTATTTGTGATAGGGACGACAAGGCGCGACGATCGCGATCATACTTGTCGGATAACTAAGATAATGGTATTAATCAAGTCGAGGCAGCTGGCATAATCTTTACCCACATTGCGTAACCGTTCTTGACCTTCTTTAACCTTGTCCCGGTCTTGCTCCCTTTCAGTATCTCTGTCACGGTCGCGGTCTGTCGCACGAATTGACTGGTGTTTGAAATTTCCCATCTGGGAAGGCTGGGTAATAGCTGCGCCTCGGAAAGACTGCCTTGCAGAAGCTTGTAATGGGTTAGACAGGTTTCAAAACGCAAGTCGAAATACCTACCGCCGTCTTCGGCATCTCTACGGAATCTAAATGACCATGGCTAAGCGGAGGACTCTAGCATGGAAACGATAACTACTCGCCGTCGGTCTCGTGCATTGCCAGCTGCCACCGGTGCTTCAAAATCTTTTTTACCACTTGTTTGGTCGTTTTCGGTTCTGGTCATTGGAATGAGCAAGATGCAGATTGAACGAGAGCCAGTACAAACCCGAACCAATCTTTCAGCGCTGGCATACCAGATGGAAGCCGGACCAAAGGAGACTTATGAAGGAAAAGGAGCTGAGACCGAGCATATACAATGAAAGGTTGAGATTCCGAGTTGTTTTGAGGGGACGTTGGGGAGCATTGAGAATTTGAGGTGTTGTCTCCTTGAATGGAGACATTGGCAAGACTGTCAGATATAGCCTCCACGGCAGTTGTGTGTTGGGTGCGTGGGTCTTGGGCGGTTACTGCATTGTCTGATGCTGAGGGCATTGTAGATGATAATAAAAGAAGAGAAAGATGCTGGATGAGAAGTTGGCTGTAAACACAA
Source organism: Paxillus involutus ATCC 200175 (assembly GCA_000827475.1). Taxonomy (NCBI): domain Eukaryota; kingdom Fungi; phylum Basidiomycota; class Agaricomycetes; order Boletales; family Paxillaceae; genus Paxillus; species Paxillus involutus. Next base: position 1,133,420 of record KN819323.1, read on the forward strand.
TCCAAACGGTGGCCTCAATTGCAATGCTAGCACGCGGACTTAGAAGAAAAGCGAGACACTGGGATTTATTAATATAATATTATAATAATATTCACAACCAAAACCTTTGAAAGCCAGCTACAGTTTCCACTGAGAGTCTGAGACCCTGCCAGCTTGTCATGCATTCTCCTAGTACAACATGTTGAGTCTAAAGCACTTCATCTTGCAAAAGAGAGTCCTCAATCTCTATCGTTTCGCCATCAGAGCTTCACGGTGTGCGGGTTATCCTTTCCGCTCTCACAACCTCTCTCATCCTTCTCTGAAAGGTATACCTGACCAACGAGCACGATCTGATACAATTGCTTGGTTTCGCGTTGAAATCGAGCGGAATAGGCATCTCACTGACCTCGTGAGCATATTTTTATGCTCAATGAATAGCTCTCATGCTGGAGTAGGATGCGATAGAAAACAAGCTAAATGTCGTCATGCGCGAGGTTCGACAAGTCTTGCGGTCGTTCTAGTCGTTCCGTGGCGCTGAGATTCTATCCGTCACGGGCCAAAGCTGAACTGATCTACGCTTTCTCGAGCATTGACATCCGCACAGAATTCTACGCATGCAAGAGGGTTACCGACTCTTTGTCAAAGTCATGTTGGTCTCCGTGAACACTTCTCGATCACCGTTGCAATGTACATATGCTCATAACTGGCTGGCTCCAAGTCGTCCGTCGTACCACCGGCCTGGTCCTTGTGTCGCGTGTGGTCCCTTGCGAGTTTCACACATTCGATGGGTAATACTGAGGAGCGGCTAGTAGACCTTTTCAGCCGGGAATGATATTTCCTCAGCTCCTAGCAGCATCCGCTAAGTGTCAGTTTCGGAATGCCTCGGTATTCTGGGTGAAAATGAGAACCCTTCTCGAGGGGTGTGCCAATTTCACCTGATACAATAGGCATCTGCGTGTCGGACATCGCCCTATTTGTCTCCAGAAGGGCTTATCCTTGGAACGGCAGAGTGGGTACATAGTTGTCTCTACGCTGACATTGCGGACGGTGGGGTTGCGGGAGCTGTTCAAAATGTGGGATATCTCAAATGACAATCGATTGGACGTCAATCCGCCATTCACAAGGAGCCATCACCTCGTTCTCCAAGGGTTTATGTTTGCTCTTCCATAGAGCGAGCCGCACTTTTCCTGCGTATTTCCTCGTGCTCGGTGCAGACGGTTTGCACCACTGTTCCTCACAAGCTGAGGATCGCCACCGCATACTCTTATCACTGGATGCCGGATCAGCGCTTTTTTGCGTTGAAAATTCAGCGCATTAATCCACTGAAATTCATTACCCATTTCCACTGATTCACGCTGAGTTTCACTAGGAAAATACGCTGGAAATTTTCACTGAATCTAATAGGGTTTACTATCCACAGTGTTATGCTGTGCGACTTATGGGTATGAGCCGCGACGCGACTGGGGGGTGTTTCGGCGTCTACGCGGCCCCGGCGGGGCTCTACAACGCCCACTCAAAGACATCTACATACATGTAAATGACCTATGCGTCAATCCTACTCGAGACTGCGAGGCATATTCTATTCCAAACGCGGACTTCAATTATACACTACTTCCAGGAAGTTGAACAGCGTTTACGCACTTACCCAGGTCATCAAGACCCCTTTTCGCGCGCACCACATCGGTGCACAGATAAAGACAAGTTAGGCAACGGTAAATCTCGCAGCGGGCCTACATAGGCCTACATCGACGCGCAGGGCTTCTTTAGGCGCCGCCTCAGTGCCATGTTGCATCTCGGTCTCACAGTCGGCAGATGAATTCGGTGAATATTCGAATTCCTTGCATACTTCGAAGGGATATCCTGTTCCATCTGGTTCGCGGTTTAAGCATTGGACTCGTCCATACCAAGACTATCATTATCAGTCTTTATACTTCTGCAAATCCACCTAATCAACCTGATCCTATACATTGTCCCGCGCGATACGGCGCACGTATCCCCATGGTGTTTACGACGACAAAAAGTACTACCTCTGCCGAAGCCGAGGAGACATGTCGCATAGTTTCTTCGTGATGGTCATTTCTCTACCGATGAGGTCGACGCCGCCCCTCCTAGTGATCGCAATTTGGCGGGACCTTACAACAGGTGGCCAGGAGCGAACATGAGAACACCCACCGCAAGCAGTCTCTACTTGTGCAAATTTCTAACCATCCCAAAACCATCAGCGTTATTGTGAATTATCCAACAGCCTTCATATCCGCGAGAAAGTGCAGCGCCAGGCTCAAGTCAGCTTCTGCCCGCATCTTCACGCGATTATTGGTGGTATATGCGAGAACTCGAGACGTTACACCATGTGTCGTGCTTCGCCTGCGGGTTGACAACGTTGAATATCAATGTTCACACTGGGCAATCGACTCAGCGAAGAAGGGAGCGACACTGCACATGTGTAGCCTGCAGATCGACGGCTTGCCTCATAGACGGTTTGGTTACCAGACGTGGCAATAGCTCACGCGCGAGCACAACTCAATTCGCTTCTGCAAGAGCAGACGAACGTACTACTTGGGTAATACTTGGGGGAAGTTAAAAGCCTGATATATTACGCAAAATAGCTACGAAGTGAACCGTACCGTAGGCCGTCCTTCGCAAAAACTTCAGCATGTGCTATACGTATCGGGCAGGTCGACAAGTAGTTTACAGTCGTGCAAGTACAGCCACGAAACGGCTGATTTTGGATAAGATACCGTCGGCCTTACGCTTGATTGCGCAGAACTGGTGAGATGTCAGTATCCAAGAGCTCTGAGACACGTCATAAACGCACTTAAAATGACTGAATCCCCACTTCATCGACAATCAGATCAATGCACGTTAACTAGGAGACTGCACATACCGCAGGAACATTTTACTGATGAAACGGTCTTTGTTAACGGGTTTCTTGTTCTTACCCTTCGGTATCTCAGTCCACATCTGGAGGTAGTCGTCACTAATGCAACATGAGAGATGATCGGACGATCTAACCTCCTTGACATTTTCCAGCACCTAACATGATAAACCATACATCAGCTACGACAAAGGATACCGTAAATGCGAGACACACCATGTTACTGTGTCGGTCAAAAGCCTTTACACGTGCAAGGAGTTTCTTGTTGTTCCGCAGGGAGATCAGAACTTGAGCGTGGTTGCGAACAGCTTGCTGCAAGACCGACAATGGACCCTGACTGATCTCATGTTCCTCAAGCTGGCGCAGCTGAGCCTCGTCTAGCTCGGACTTAGGGACATGAACGTACTGACTGTTATAAACAATATTTTCAGCAAGGTGTCCTAAACTTCGCCTTCATACTCACCTCATGATTGTGGTTATGGTGTTTCAGTGGAGGAAGCGTTGTTTGCACCTGACAAATAAAGATCAAGCTTTCTTGGCACTTGGATCATTTAGTAGTGCACTATCATACTCCATATCCTGCTTGCACCAGTAAAACTGGCAAAGAGCACTCATGGGTCGTTTGAAACAAAAGGGAAAGGCTGGGGCAGCCAAAGCCTACATGACCCGATCAGCCGCGGTCAAAAAATTACAGTGCTCTTTGGCTGACTTCCGTCGGTTATGCATCCTCAAAGGTATGTTTGAACGGGTCTTGCCTCCTTTCTGGTCTAACATGAAGTAGGGATTTTTCCACGTGAGCCACGAAACAAAAAGAAAGCCAACAAAGGGTCGACAGCTCCGACGTCGTTCTACTACACGAAGGACATTGCATATCTTGCACATGAGCCAGTCCTCAATAAATTGAGAGAGCACAAGGCTTTTGCGAAGAAAATTTCTCGAGCTCTCGGACGCGGCGATTGGACTATTGCAAAGAATTTGGAGGATAATAAACCGACTTACCAGCTAGATCACATCATAAAGGAGAGGTATGGTCGTGGATCCTATCAGTAGCGTCACAGGGGAACCTCACGCAATTCTCAGATACCCTACTTTCATCGACGCTGTGCGAGACATCGACGATGCACTGTGCATGATATTTCTTTTCACCTCTCTACCGTCGAATGATCGTGTTTCCCCATCACTAATTGCCAACTGTTCTCGCTTGGCCGCTGAATGGCAACTCTATGTGATGCACTCCCGCTCGCTCAGGAAGGTCTTCCTCTCCATCAAGGGGATATATTACCAGGCGGAGATTATGGACCAGGATGTTACATGGCTTGTGCCGTACCAGTTCACGCAGAACGTAAATATTTCGCATTAAGTTCCTGCGTTTTTGGCGCTTAAGATGTTGTTTTATTTAGATCCCGTCAGATGTCGACGTTCGAGTGATGCTCACGTTCTTGGAACTATATCAGACACAACTTGGTTTCGTCTTCTTCAAGCTTTACACAGATGCCGGGTTCGTCTACCCGCCACCATTGGACGCCAACCGAGACGAGACCGGTGCAGGGATCGGGGCATTTAACATTCGAACAGTAGAGAAGAATATCACGCCTGTGTCAAAACTTGAAAATTCAACCAAAAAGGCGTCGACGAAGGAGGTCCGCCAGGCAATCAAAAATATCGCTGCTGAAGCATCGTCCACCGCTCAAGACGTCAACATGGACTCTGTTGATGCCTACAAAACCACCGAGGTTGACGAAGAGTTCGTTCCCCATACATCTGCTGCTGACGTGGACGCGGTGGCATCACTGCCCACATTGCAGTCATTGTCCGCAACACCCAAGTTTGCTCCAAGTTCACTCTTTTTGCCGTATACATTTTTCTTATCACGCGAAACCTCTCGACCCGTCTTCGAGTTCTTGGTGCGGTCGTTTGGAGGTCGAGTCGGTTGGCCAGCTTCGTCGGGCAGTGGATCACCCATCGCAGAAACTGACGATTCTATCACTCATGTTATCATCGACCGACCTGTGGTCGCCAGGCTTGACGAGTCGCCAGAGGAGAAAGAGCGGCGGCGAAGGCGGAAATATGTCCAGCCACAATGGGTCGTAGATTGCATCAACGCGGGGAAAATCTTAATAGAAGGTCTCTACGCTCAAGGTGTCACGCTTCCTCCCCATCTCTCGCCCTTCGGTGACAAACAGGGGGCTTACGATCCAACTGTTGGTTTGTCGCAACTCGAAGATGCCTCGGCGGAGAAGGTACCCGACAGCGAGGGCGAGCCAGTCTCAGAGGACGAATCAAGAGACGAAGCCACCAACTCTATCGAAGCTGTGCCCATCGTCCCCTACGACGCAGAGTCTCTGCGTGCTGCTGAGCTCGCGGCTGAAGCGGCAGGAGTTGAGTATGGCGCCTTTGAACAAGAGATCCAGAGGCTGCACAAGAAGCAGAAACAAACGGAAAAATCTCTTGAGCGCGATGAGGAAGACATGGGCAAAATGTTACTGAGTAACAAGAAACGCAAACTATACGAGCGTATGAAATACGGAGAAAAGAAACGGGCAGCAGAGGTTCGTCTGAATCAGGTCCTTGGATATTCACACCGCTTATTCATGAACAGCGGGAAAATCTTGTGAACAAGCGCAACAAGATTGCACGGGAGAAGGGTCGCAGAGTTCAGTCATAACACATATATGAGGGCTATAAGCACGCTTGTGAGAAGCAGGAAATGCTGTTATGATATGCATGTGGTATTAGCTTTGGTTATGTAAGCTAATCCGGTTTCGTTTTGTTTGCGGGAAGACTTGAGCCAACGGAAGATTGAGTCGGGTTATTCAAATGAGATCAATTGACGCCCATGCCCACGGCCATTTTCAAGTCTCGCTCTCTCGTGTCGCTCTCTCCACCGCCTCTATTGCACCCCCTGCACGCCGTGCTCGACGTTGCCCTGTATTTGATTAACAGCCCTGGCAACACAACGGCGTAGTGTATCCCCCAACGACTACACTACCGCCATTGGGGATCATAATGGTTGGCATCCTCGGTTTTGGAAACAGGAACTCCCCTTCGGCAGACATACGCCGTTCAGACGCTTCAGGTTCCATCGGAAATCCCCCATTCGACACATCACCAACCAGACCACATGTCGTTGCTTCAACCGTCAGCGACAACAGTACCAGCAGTGGCCTCCACTTCTTCTCTCTACCACAATGGACGCGTCGCATACTTCCTGTATCCTCCTCGGCCCGTAGGAGCCTTACAGGGCTACCACATGCAGACGAGCACGGCATGATTCCACGTAGTCCATCCACTCGGAAACTATTGATCGACAAGGAACTTCCACCGCCCCCTACTACGCAACCCAATCACAGTATAATTGGTGATAGGATTGGTGCCCATCGTGGTGAGACCGACGTCGGAAACAAAGAGGCACCTCACCCGCCTATTTCTACCCAGTATATGCCAAGCACTCCTCCCTCGCAGCCTACAATCCATCTGGACGTCTACCACAACACACCCATGTTACTCCCTGCCTCTCGGATAAACTCCATTGCTTTCGCTTCCCCTCCTGCCGGGAGACCTGGGAATGTTGTGCGAGCAAGTAGAAGCACACATTCACTGAGGTCAGGGGAACATCATCAAGAGTCCACAAGGAATCTTGATGGGCCTCGTAGTAGAGGTGTTTCGTTGACACAAGTTTCAACCACAACGAAAAGAGAAGCGAATCCACCTGAAAGTAACAACGGACACTCTCCTTCCACGCCACTAGTCCGAAAGTCCTCGTTCTGGTCGCGAAAACCGTCACCACAACATCTCGCTGTTCCATCTGGATCACCGTCACTGCCAGTTGTGCAACCCGCCTCCCCTTTTCGGGTGGACTTTCGGTCGACATCCCCAGACTCCCCTGGACGGCAGCGCAGTAATCGTAGTGCTCCACGACTTTCCAGGCGCCATTCAGAACGAGCTTCTCGTCATTCATCGGCGGCTCATGGCGACGTCCCTGCCTTGCCGCATACCCCAGTTACGCCTAACAGATCAAACAAACGCCCATCCACTGCCGGACCATATTCACACTCTCCCCAGTTTTCGTCTCTTCCGCCACCACGCCGACCTACCACAGCTGATTCGGCAGCTCGTTTCCGTTCACGCTCCTTCTTTAATTTATCACCGCATCCTGTAGCTTCCCCTTCAGGCAATGTTTCGCGCCCCGGTTATCCCATCCATCGATCTCTCAATATTAGTTCATCAAATACCCGGCCTCGTTCTTCTACAAACCCTCCGCTCTTGCATCGACTTTCTGTTAATTTATTCGCATCTTCACCTCCATCAGCTGGCAAAAACCTTGGCAATGGTGTCGCTTCGTCTCCCATTTCTCGATCGCCTCGACCTTCTTTGTCACAAATCCCACATGATATCCTGAAGCCTCAAGTGGACGAGCGCCCCGAGTTATTTGTCAACAGGTTGGCGTCCATAGTTTCCAAAGCCGGCATAGCCGGAATCCTGGCCTCCAGGTAAGACAATTGTTAGCCTCGCTTTGTGCGCTCACAGCCATTTCGATAGTGGAGACACCTTCTATGCAGACTCTCTTGAGTTGTTTATCAATCACTTTGGGTTTAGGGGTGATCCTCTCGATGTTGCTTTGCGGAGACTGTTGATGGATGTCGGACTACCTCGAGAGACGCAGCAAATCGACAGAGTCATTGAAGCATTCGCCAATAGGTATCTTTTTTGTAATCCTGACCTATTCATATCCACAGGTACGCCATCCCTTTACTTTCTTTGTTGTTCGATCACCATAACCCTCCTTTCAGACCATACGTACATATTGGCTTTTAGTCTGATTATGCTACATACGGATGCGTTCAACAAGTCAAACCGACGGAAGATGTCGAAGGCAGATTACGTGAAGAACACGAGCCTTCCAGGAATCATACCAGAGGTTCTTGATGTAAGCTCAGCCTTAAAAATCGCAGTGTGGGTGCCAATAACACCGAATAATCCAGTGCTTCTACGACAACATTGTTTTTGCGCCCTTCATCTTTATCGAGGATCCCTCAGACGGCAACGGCAACGTTGAGGGAAATCTTACTAGACCCTCGACGTCTTCTGGTCTTCCTAGCCCGATGGTACAAAGTGGAAACATGTTGCTCAATAGGTCGAAGATTGATCCCTACTATCTCATCACCAACGTGAGTGCTTTGAGAAAATCCTGTTGATCTCTCTGAAGTGACCTCGTAGAATTTGTTGGATCGACTCCGTGTCAATGTTGAGGGTCAAATCCCTCTGGAAAACCCCTTCCGATGGGATGGCACTGGTGCTACTTGGGATTACGATGAGATCCTCCTCGCTTTCGCTAAGGGGCACGTCGTCGAAATAGCCTCTGCAGAGACGCGATTGCCTACAGCATTCTTTGGCCTGAGTGTTGGTGGCCTTCCAAGCCCATCCCTGAATGGCGTTGGCGGAATGCCCGACTTGCCACCTGCACCTCCCGAGATATGGAGCCTCAAGCTTACTAAAGTTGCTGTGCTCAACCGGAAGGATGATCTCCTCGAAGGGGGGAAGAAGCCATTGAATCGCAAGTGGCGGCCATTCAGTGTCGCGCTTACAGGGTCACAACTCCTTCTGTTCCGTGATTTGTCGTGGACGTCAACATTACTTTCTTGGAGCGATCAACCAAAGAAAAGCCCCATACCATGGACGTTATTCAGACCCGATGAAATCATTTCCTTGAAGCATGCGCTAGCTGTTTTCGACCAATCATATAACAAGGTAAGCTGTTGGTACGAATGCTACTACATATGTTTCAAGTACTGAGTATCTCTATGGCAGCATTCGAATACGTTCAGCCTCACCACCCGCGACGGGCGTCACATTCTTTTACAAACGACGGACGAGAAAGAGATGAATGAGTGGATTTCCTGCATAAACTATGCAAGTGCCTTCAAAACTGCTGGTATTCGTATGCGACCGCTTGGAATGTCAGGCAGGGATGTCGAGCTTAGCGGGGTAGCTGCTGCCACCTCCCATCTCCGTGACTTGCGGTTGATGAATCCTGATCAACCAAGGATATTGTCATGGGATCACCGTAATCTCCCCGCGTTCGTGGACGAGCCGCCTGGCGACGGTAGTTCCCACGAAGCACTCTCTGGAAAGATGACGAATGGCAAGCAGACTCTGGAAATGGAAGCACCATCTGCACCCGAGGTCGACGGAGCATCGCAGTTCAAAGAGACATTTGACATGGTGAAAGCTGAGTTGGCAGCCACACGTCCTAGCGCGGGCGATCTTTCAGCCCCCCTGGGTGATGTCCGTGCTCGCATAGAGAAATCATCTCCAGCTGAGGTTGAACCTACAAGCCTCACTTCCAGAACTCAGATGGTCCATACTTGCGTGGAAGATCTGGAAGCCCGCATCTGCGCTGCTAATTCACAGATCAATTCCCGTATGCACCTTGCCCGACACCTTGGGATCCTGGCACCATTCCAAAAATCAACCCGTGATCGTTTGCAAGATGCTGTCCAGAACCTGTCTAAGCAGATCCAGGCAATGAGACTAGACGTTACCAAACTCATCTGTCATCGCAATGTTCTTCTCAATGACCTCGCCGCAGAAGAGAGGTGTTTCAAACGGGCAACCACGCTGGCTTTACAGGCCGCAACGGAGACTTTGCAAAATCGACGTTCTGGGGATAACTCTCGATCAGTGCTCCCCGTCCAGGAGATTCACCTCAACGGTTCTCCACAAGAACACACAACCAGACCTATATCACACTCCTTCGATTCATCTGTCTGCAACTCCTTTCGTTCCGCCCTTGATTTTGGCCCCGACTGGCCTTCGTCCGGAGAAGCATTTGCCGCATCCACGTTCCTCGGACCAAGTCGCATCACCGATTCACCCACCACAGAGGCATGCGATAGCTCGATTGGCTGCTACCCATTTCCCGACGAGACCTCACATATATCATTGTCGATCACAAACCAGTCGCTCCAAGATACCTCGCTACATGACATAGTCCATGTAGGACAAGACTCTTCAGAAGAACAAGCGGAGGAGTGGAATAAAACCCGCGCGGCCAAACGTGTTTCGCTGGTAAAGCTACCATCCAGTCTCCGGTTGTCCACCATCGCTGGCAAATCATCACGTCGTTCTCAAGGGAATGGAATGTTGAGTGAGGAGCCTTCTGCCAGCGAGAGCAAACCTCCCAGGCTACCAGACTTTCGGACTTCTTGACGCATATCAATATTATTATTATCATACAGCAGCTCGGGTTACTCTACACATATATCTATGCATGTTCACGGCGGTATATGATACAATACGTTCTTTGGACTTGATCAATTCCGGGATTATTGCAATCCAGGGCTCAATGGCCGCTTGGATTATTGGGGTCTTGGACGTTGCTCGTCGAGGGTAGCGTCGTCGTATTGGTCGAGGAGCTCAGCAACTCGGGCCGAAAATGTCCCAATGATCCATGCGCGGGACGGCCGCCACGCCGGAACGCAGTGGGCCGTACCAGCGACCTCGTGACGGTAAAACCGGTGACCAGTCCCGGTCAAGCAAGTCATCAATAACTTTAGCCGAACAGTCACGTCGCCTCTTCGTGCCTACCACTGGCAGTGCCTCACACGGCCACCATACCCTATCAAACCTTGTATCATTCATGGTATCATCTCCTCGCAAATCACCGATGGTGAGTAGATGCCTGTGCACGCGTCTCCTATCAGTGATATTTTTACTCGGTTAGGTTTAGGATATCATGCCCTGAGTTCCAAACCATTGAAACTGGTCAGTACTAATAGTACTAGTATCCGCACCCATAAAGGTCTGTGTTAAGGCAGTCTCTTCCGCTGAGGTAGCTCCTAGTACGATCTCCGGTGAGTCAGGCCAAGCTTTTTGCAACAAGCGAAATTGAGTACTTAGGTACGGTCACTGCTGTAGGTCACGGAACCAATGCCCACCTTTCGACGTTTCCTGGGTTACAAGGTGTGCAGAAATAACCTCAAATAGCACACATTCAATGGTTTTGTTTTGTGAATGATTGGGATCATCGTACCTGCCCACGTCTCGTGAACGCCAGATCTTGCAACCCACATGAATCTTCCTCAAGCTTCGCCACTTCAGCGTCCACTTTGGTAGACAATAACCCTTCCGACTACCTCTTCCGCCAAGGAATGTCGAATGAACGCCTTAGTTCTTCATCTACTAGATCTAACCTTTCTGTTGTCCTCCCACCGTTCCTCCATCTAAATATCCCCCAACAAGATATCGATTCTCCGCAACGTCCTGAGGCCTCTAGACCTACTGTTACCAGTGGGAGTTTCAGCAGGACTTTTCATGACCTGATCTTTTCAAGACGATTAGGCTACCTGGAAAAGGTAGCCGAGGTGACGGTGGACGATGGAGCTTCCCCCACGAGATCCCCCCAGCGTAAACGACTCGTGCGTGCGTCTGCTCATCGCCTATCGTCGAGCTCTGTCACCTCGCACATACCGGTGCCCCCACGCTCAACGAGAGGGCTGATCAACTCTTGTCCCCCGTTGAATGTCGCGGATATACCGTCCCGAAGTCCTACGAATAAATCACCGTTTTCTGCGGTTCTGCTCTCTGCGGAAGGCGACGAGGATTGGGAAGATGATCCGGCACTTGCGCTCTGGCATACAGAACAGCTACACCGTGCCAGGCTGGCGAAGTTGACGAGGCATTTGGGCGAGGAGATCCCTGGAGACATGGTGCTGGCCGCATTCCCTTCTCGAGGGGAGTCTTGCTCCAGAGCGCGTCCTCGTCGCGGAGGACGGTATGACTACAAGCGCAGAAGCCTTGATCCTTCTGCATTTTTACAAGACCTACCCGCTCCTGATTCCGCAGAAGGGGCTGGGAACCTGAGGAGAGTTAGATCCCTATGGGCGAAAGACAATCCTCATTCGGACCTATCAATTATTCGAATATCTGCGGTAGATCCCCAAAGCATAGATAACCCTTGGGAAAGATCGCCGACTACGAACACCGAGTTTTCGGTAAGACGCGCTTTCCATTATTTTTCTTGTACGTGATGTCTTACTTTCTAAGCTTAGACAGACACTACATCCCACCCAACCCCAATCTCCATCGTGACCTCCCTTTCTTCCGAAACCCACTTTAAGCCCTGCGCCAATGTTCTCGGCGACGATGCACCAATCGAGAGGGTATCAGTGGAAACATCCTCTGATCCATCCGACGACGTCGGAAGTGAGACTTCTCCACCCCCGCCCCATCTTTTCCGCCTTCCTCCAAAGTCTAGGATACTCCCTCGGCGACCTGCGACGGCGGACGCGGCTCGGCGCGTAGAAAAGTTGGCGAACTTCTTTGGTGTCGATCATGAAGAGTTGTCGGCAGTTGCTCAACTCCATGGAACTGCTAAAAAACTCCAATTCTCGTCCTCGAGCTCTGGAACTGCTGGTGATCTAGCAAATGATATTCACGCACCACATTCACAACTTGAAGTGGATGTGAAAATCAGCAAGCCATCTCGGTTGTGGAACTTCATGGACGGTAGGGCGACGATGAAGGGCGTGCATCGAGACGACGTAATGAATAAGTTGAGAAGGATGAAAGCGTCATAGAAACCAATCCACAATGCCATTCATATCATACACCACTCGTAGCTTTATATATGCCATCATCACTTGTTTTATAGAGCATGCACATATGTTTATGTGATGTTTAATTGACTTTGTTCTTCGTCAAGGAACTGTTTGTACCATACAAACACAACCCTAACCCTGACCAGGCCTAAACCCTAAACCTAACCCGAGCCTGGGTTTTGAAACTTCCACATCGACGACCCGCCCCTTCAGAAGCCTCAGAAGCGATGGTGAGCCCTCATTGCAGCGCGGCTGGTTGACCTTTATCCATATGTCCACTGCAGCCAATATTTCAAGATGAGAACGCTTTAGCGGTCAAGTTCTTCGTACAGAAGGACATCCCGCAAGAAATACAAGCGGAGCTATGCGAAACCATTACTGTGAGTGGTGTCGGTCCATGAAACAGGCTGGCTTGACAAGTGGAGCAAGTCTCTCGGTGGACGGGTTGAGAGCAAGGTACCCAGACAAGGTTACATACTGGTTCAGCCCG
>KN819323.1:1169469-1180822 GCA_000827475.1 Paxillus involutus ATCC 200175
AATTAACGTTAGGAGGAGGTACGCTTTCCGATGTTGGACGAAAGAGCGAAGTGTCTGTTCTCGGGGTTGTTGGATTTTCGAAGACTCGACAACGGAGCAGGACGCACCAAATGTTGAAGCTACGGACATGGGGGCTGGCTAGAAACTTGAGACCAACTTGAACTTGAACATGGGTTCGGCAAAGCGCTTAGCTGCTGAGTTTCCCTTACCCACAACCAACCGATAATGAATCATTAAATTCCTGGACCTCGAGGACGGGTTTCTAAATCGCCAGAATCTCACACTTGCTTACCCGGCTCACTGATTTAAGCTCGACATTGAGCGCCCACAACTGCATCTCAGACGAGGCTAGAAGCACGTCGGAGGCCCTTGGAGTTCGTACTCTTAGACCGTAGCAGACTGCTCAGCTCAAAAGGTATCTGACGAGAGGAGCCTCGCATAGTTCTCAGCACGGTGATGCCACTTATTAAGTTATGAATGGACCTTGCCTACTCCCTGCCATACAAAAATGCAAGTGCAGTGTCACTGTACAGACTGCTCTGGATTATACCATATCTCTAGATTCAGGTCACGGTCCTAAGAATATCTCGGAGGTGTTGCTGCATGTTGCTGCTGCTGCTACGACGGCAAATATGCTGCCTTTTTGCAGAGACACAACCATATTATAATTCCGAGCCCTACTTCAAGTAGGACCAACGCGAGATCGTGGATGAGAGTATGATGGAAAGTTGACATGCATGCCTAGAAATCAGTCTAGCACTGCCAGGCACAGCAGTGTACCAGATTTGGAAGAAGAAATACAAGGGTAAACAGAGCCTGCCATCCACTTTGATGTTGCAGGCTGAAGAGCTGTGCACAGTGCAGACGTTGGCGTCACAAGTTAGAGTCTCTCACCTTCTGTCTATACGATTCAAAGTGACATTTTTGCGAAAACCATGGCTGACGCTGCATCTGGCTCTGTAGACAGATCTGTACAGGTCAAGCTCGTTCTTCTTGGTGCGTCTCTACTCTACTCACCAACTCCACCTCTAAACTTACATGTTTCGCAAACGTTCTCATGGACCCCGATTCTTGGTACCTGTTGGATTCTTTGATTTCTGAATAATTCGTCATCTCTCCAGGCGAAGCTGCCGTCGGAAAATCATCAGTGGTTCTTCGATTCGTGAGTGCAAATCCCAAGGTGGCATGAGAACGCAGCAGAAGTCGTAACACCGTCTTTGCCAGGTATCCAACGATTTCCAAGCAAATAAGGAGCCCACCATTGGCGCTGCATTCCTCACTCAGAAATGTCGTCTGGAGGATCGTGTCCTACGTTATGAAATTTGGGATACTGCTGGACAGGAACGGTTCCACTCTCTGGCTGTAAGCTTACGTTTCTTTTATCCGTCCGTCACCACTTAACTGCGTCCTTTTTCCTAGCCTATGTATTACCGCAACGCTCAGGCAGCTGTCGTTGTCTATGATGTCACGAAAGCTGCCAGTCTGGAGAAAGCCAAGTCATGGGTGAAGGAGTTGCAAAGACAAGCTAATCCCAACATCGTAATTGCACTTGCTGGCAACAAAGTCGACTTGGTCCAACCATCTGCCCCACCATCAGGAGCAACTCCCGGGTCCGAATCTGAAGACGAGGCAGATGACGCCACTGCAACACCAGGAGAGGCACCAACTCCCCGCGGTGGCGAGTCCCTACGGCAGGTGCCTCGAGAGGAGGCACACGCTTACGCCACTGAAGCTGGCTTATTGTTCTTTGAGACCAGTGCGAAGACTGGGGACGGTGTCGTGGAGATTTTCACGGAGATAGGTAAGTCCAAGTTTTCACAATGTTCTGTGCCACACCTCACATATATATCTGCAGCCAAGAAAATACCTATTGAACACATCTTGGCTTCTAATCGCGGTGCTGGCAGAAACGGTGCTACGGGCGGTCGTACGGGGGCCTCGCAACAGGAAGGTGCAGTCAATCTAGAGGAGAACCAGGGGAAGAGCAAAGATGCTTGCAATTGCTGAGCCTACCTTCCCTCGATCGGGCGAGGCTACATTTCGCCTCCGTAGCTCTCTTTTCATTGATCCTTTGAGATCTATATGACTACACCTGCCAACCTTCCACCTGTAATTTTGCTCTTCATAATTCTAGTCAATTATTGGACAATAGACTTAGTACACCCAAACTGGCAAATAAGTCGCCGTGTTAGTACATCAAAACAATCTTCACTCGACCCTGATATCTTCTGACTGCTTTCGAACTGTGTTTCACTAGTGACCACGTCACGGAATGAAGTCCATATAAGGCGGAGGTCTTGTAACTTGCTCTTGGTCATTGGGTGTCAAGTAAGGGGGAGGCGCGTGCACGTCGGATGCTGATTGATCCATGATTTCGCTGGGCGGGGATAATGAATCATGGCGCATCCGGGTGAACGGGTGATGAGGGACGGCGGCAGATGGATTAGCTTGGACGGCACCACGTGATGTAGGCGATCTAAATGCGGAGTCGATGGATGGAGGGGGATCGGATGGATCATCAAGAGGGGGGGGAGGTGGTGGTGGTTGCTCCTCTAAAACTAAACCCAAGGCCCGGCATGGCTGAGCGAGATCAACAAGATCAGTAACATCTGGGTCTTGTGCCGCTTGTTCGACGGAGGGCGGTGGGGTGGCTGTCCGATGTAGCGTGTTGGAATGACCATCAAATTGCTGCGAAGACGTAAAACCAAAGATCACCCCTTCCCCGATGATGGCCGTCTCGGTCATGGGGGTCACGAAATGCTCTTCTGCATTTGTAGGAATATATATTTCGTCCTCCGACTCCTGGAACGTGGGTAAACCAGTCGATGTGGATGCTTCTGATGGAAAGAAAGGCGGTGGTGGAACATCTCCTTCTTCAAACGGGGGAGGTGCTACATTTTGTGTATAACTTGGGCCAGCCTCTCCCTCGTGATACAGGGGCGCAGAAATGTCGGTGTCTTCCTGTCGTACAGTCCTAAGTGGAGGGCGGTCATGCTTCTTTTGATATGCCGCATCCATCCATTCCTCTACCTCGGGTAGAGGAGCAGGCAGAGGAACGATATTGACGGGAATGGGGATCGTGTACCGTCTTTCAGTTCTGCTGGCAGTATCGACAAACGAAATATGGACGTTGAGGAGGAACGAGACTTTGTGAAGAAGAGTTGTTTGAGTGATAGAGGTGCATTGAGAGTCATTGTCCACGTAGGCGTAATCTATTTCAGGTTGGGACCGCGGATGATCTGGAGGCGATGCAGATGGTGATGCTTGATGCAGAACGAAGCGTAGTCGAATTGGATTTGAGGTATGGAACCTGCAAGACGCCCCGGAACGTGACACGACTGTCCTGTACGCGGCGGCGAAGACTGAGGGAGACTCCATCAAGG
This sequence comes from Paxillus involutus ATCC 200175, assembly GCA_000827475.1. Lineage (NCBI taxonomy): Eukaryota > Fungi > Basidiomycota > Agaricomycetes > Boletales > Paxillaceae > Paxillus > Paxillus involutus. Next base: position 1,172,853 of record KN819323.1, read on the forward strand.
GATCCCTCGGTTTTTCGATAGCAGATGAAGGCGCTGCAGATGATGGGCCCTCATACGCGATGCTGCAGACCCCATCTGTTGGACCCGCACATAGCTCATTTTGCCACTCGTCCTCCAAGCCGCTGCCATCATCGTGCATAACCTCGACTACACGAAGGAGCTCCGTCTTGATATTGCGGAGCCTAAACCCCTCTTCCAGGACAAGCTCGCGAGGTGGAGGTGGAACAGTGACGTAGACCGGAATTGGCTCTCTAACATTGAATGTTGATCTTGGAATTTCGGCCTCCACGCGTGTGGGATAATCCAGTACATGCCTCTCAGGTGAGATCGTGACTGAATGCGTGTGTGAGGTATAACGCCTAGTATGAACCACGAGCTCTTTTGACACGGCAGGGACCGCCGGATCCACAGCATGCAGGGTCGCAGTCAACACATGCGTCAGTGATGAGTGTGGGGTGTGTATGCACTGTGGCACGTCTGGCATGAGCGGTATGGCGAACGGAAAGGAGGTCGGAATGGCAGCGTTAGAGTATAGCGGGGATGACGACAAGTCAATCTCGGAAGCACTGAGCTCAATTTCATGTCCATGCGCAGACTCTGTCGTGCGCAAGCATACAGACCTTTCATGTCATTTAGTCTAATCGACACCGAGGAGAAAGGATTGCATAGACTGACACTTTCTTCCAAGCACCAGGCTGGGCACCTTTGACATGTACCTCCCCCTCCATGGCTGCGCGTTCCCCTTCAGCGCCTACATAGCCTTTCTGGAAGCATACGCCGTCTGCGGCGGGGAGAATGAGCAACTGTAGATCCGAGATGTCCGAGCACTCGGTATGCGTAAGCGGGGGTGTGTCGCGAGGACTGTGCTGAGAATACTGTGGAGGGGGTGCAATATCAGTGGGCATGTAAACCTGGACCCGTGTTGCCAACCACACAGACACCAGTACTTCAATACGCTGATATTGGTTGTAGATGATGGAAGTTGAGATGAGGGTTGTGGATAGTTTGTATGATCTCTAACATTGTGGCGTCTTTTAAACAGGCGACTGCGCGAGTCCTGCGCGAAGCTGATTAGACAGGCGAAATGAACGGCAGAAATACTAGACGCTGTGCGACAACGATAGTGGAGTAAGAATGTAGTACATACATCATATTACTTAAATCAAAGCAGAAAAAAAGAACATTCCGCGCACATGAACGGACACCTTATTCCAACCTCATCAGACTCTCCAGCTCCGCAAACATAGTCTGATCCAAGTCTTTCTGCATTAGCAACTCCCAAGCTGCATCCCGACGTCCCGCAAGCATCCCAGTCCCCCTTTCCACGCTTGCCTCGCCCGTCTCTCCGAAGCCCATCCCAAATGCAAGTGTAGGCTGGGTGGACTGTGAAGTGTCAAAAACATCCTCTCCACTGTCAACAGCCTTCATGGCTTCAATTGCTCTGCGTGCGGTGCTCACAAACCACTGTCGAGTTTCAGGGACGGCATTGGTTGCGGAAAACCTCTGAGCAATGCGGAGCATGATCTGCGAGAAATGCAGTGACCGATCCGACTTGATTCTCTTCTTCAGTTCCGGGGGTGATAGGAAAGCGATGGCATAGATGGCCATCGTCGCCTTCTCCAGGTATGACAGCCATGATTCTCGAGAGAGGAAAGCAAAATCAGGGTCGCTCACTGGAAGACGGTGGACGAGGGTTTCCAGCAGACGCCACAACCATTGTTGTGGTATGACTGCAGAAAAGACCTGTCGATTTTGATCCAACTGGGCAACACGAGTGAAGACGTCGAGGGCAACATCGGGGAGAGATGGCGGTCTGCAATTTTGAAGTGGCACTCCGGTCAATTTGAGCATCTGCATAGGAGATATTGCATGTGCCGGTTCAACCAGAACAGACGCAACGAGCTCGAATATTCGGGTGAATATACGGACAGTAGAGTCGGATGGGGAAGAATATTGAGGGAAGGAGACCAAGGGCGACAGGTTGGATAGGATATAGAGAACGTCCTTGCGGACGTGAATGACATCGGCGATGGTGAGGGCAGGTGATATCGGTCGTGGTGGGCCATCCTGCGGAATAACGACACCGCAAACTCGCAACACTAACTCTAGTGTGCGATCATGCTTTGCCATAAACTGCACATTGTCTGGTATGACAGACAAGTTTCGGATAATATTTGTGATGGTAAGTACGATGTTACCCGAACGATGTCGAGGACCGTGATCCGTTTTCCGCAAACCCGGATCGCGTTCCAGCCCTGCGAATGGCAGTGACTCGGTTTCAAGAGCAAATATTACCAATTCACGGTGTCGTGCTATATGGGTATTCTCCGTCAATCGGTGTTGTGGCGTATCAGCAGCCCCACCAAAAGCTTCATCCTCCAGAAGATCCAGCACCTCCTCCAGCAAATCCGTACACTGCGCAATGGGAAATCCAGAACCGGGGGTGGGTCCCTTCATTGTTGAAAGCAGGGTGAGAGTGGTCAGTGCATATGACAGTTCGACTGTTAGTCGAGAACGGATGGACATCGTGAGCGCTTCGATATCCACAGTTCCCCACTCATTGATGTCCCTCATTGGGCGGCGATGTGCGCGCTGGTACTCCTCCTCCAGGATGCTAATGTCCCGTCCTCCGTGTGTGTCAACTTCACGCGCGAGTGGTATATATTCGATTTTGGTTCTCATGAATTGAGATCGCGGACCTGACGAGACTGAGGGCGGGACCAAGGCGGCAGAGTTTGGAGGTAAATGTCGGTCGATCGAGGCTGACATCGAAGGCAGCTATGTGGATGGTCAGACGTGTTCAAAGAAGCGAAGAAAGAGAGGCGCTCACGACGTCTGGTAATTCTGTCCCATCTTATTATCGACCACTCAGTGTTAAAAATTACGTACGCAAATGTCAAAAGATCTCACCTATTTTCAACTTCGCTCGTTTCCCGTCAACTTCCTCCGACTCGAACCTTCGTTTCATGCCTGGAACATCTTGTTCGTGATGTTCGTTCAACACAGAATTGGGAAGGTTCCCAATGTTTGCCCCGCTCGGCGGCGGCGGGAGCGAATGGCTAGCTAAAGAGTCCGAGAAGCCATGGGTTCCTGATATATTTGCATTAGGCACCACTTGCTGTGGATGGGGACTCTGTGGTAATGGTTGCGATGCAAGGACCGAGGGGCTACCGTTAATCGAGATGGACGCGCTCTGATTGCCCGATACAGACTGGTTCAATAGTCCCATCATAGTGTTAACAGGTCCAGCTACCTGAGAAACAGTAGCTGGGAGTGTTGCACCAGAAGGTTGATGAAGTATATTGGGAGTACTGTTCGAGACTGCTGGCACCCCTGGGCGGCCTGCGGCCATCATTGCTTTGCGACTGGTTTCTTGGACATTGCGACGGTAGAAATCATCGAATGGTTGAATAATGGCGGTGTAGTACTGAGCCAGTATGGTGGCAGTGGAGCGCTGGCCATTGGGCATAGGAGCCGGTAAAAATTCAGGAAGGTCGAACTGCGGAAGAAGTTGGGACCATGCATTCTGTTGCGTTATCTAAGAAATTCGGTATGTATGGTGAGCGTATAGTTTAATAACGAGGAAAATACCTTTTGGCTACCGCCAAGCTGTGCCACTATGCCCCACAATTTGAACATGTCGACATCCTTGCCAGCGAAGCGAAACGCGCCAATTTCGTTTGTGCATTCCACACCTTTCCATGGTGACGTTGTCGGGTCATAGTTGGGAGGATATGGGACACCTGTCAAAGCTGGTGGAAGAGGGGTGCCTCGGTTGATGTGAGCATTGGCGAGACCGGTTAGGAAGCTACGTTGCTTCTGTTTCATGATTGCCACATTTGCCATATTTGGCGGTGGACGAGCAGGCATGTTTGAGGCTTGCATGGAGGGATCGAATGATGCGGAGTTGGGCTGGAGAGCAACATTGTGATGGGAAGAGTAAGCAGAAGCCTGCAGATTGGAGTGACCGGAAAGGGGGGCGATGGGATTGAACTGCACGTTACTGAGAGCGTCATGAGGTACATCCTGTAAACCATTGGACTGATTATAAGAGGATGACATTGAGGTAAGATATGAGGCCTGGGTTGTTCCGCCTACAGGAATGTGAATCTGAGAAGGAGAAGCCGCGGGTTGGCGAGCATTGGCGTTTGTAAGTTGCCTTTGCATATTAACGAAGTTAAGAGCGGCCATCTGTTTCGCGGCGGCATTGGGATCGAGATTAAAGTAAGTAGATGGATCGAGGGAGGTATTCTGGTGGTTGAATGAAGCCGAAGGTAGTGAATTGGCGTTCTGATTGTTTTGGTTTCGCAGTTGATGAGGAGACTGAGGCCTGTATCGGACGGATATGCGCAAATAATTGAACGACAGCGGGAAATGAAGGAGATAAAGACATGACTTACAACATGGTCGACTTGTTTTCAAGTGCTCTCCTTCCTTCGCCGTGAGTGGGCAGTGGTCAGTCACACCAGACCCTGTCACGCGTGACGGCGGTCGTGACCTTGGCAATTAAAAAGTTTCTCATCTTCCAAACGTTTTCCCCTTGATAACCATGCCTGCCTCCGAAATAGACGATATATTCGCATCCAAAGGCAAAGCAAATATTGTTTCCAAATCCCCTCCAATCCGTCCTTCATTCCCCGAAAAGAAAAAGAAAAAGAAGAAGAAAGCGTCTTCTACGCCAGTCGAAGAGTCGACGTCTCTATCTTCCAAAAAGCGCTCTGCTCCAGAAACTGTAGTGGATCCTTCGGTTCAATCAGTTTTCAAGAAGCGTCTGAAATCTGCTGCGTCTTCCAACCCCACTCAACCATCCTCCAAAGATCAGTTCAAGGAGGGCGAGGAGCGTTTCAAGGACTCTAGGGGATTTGGCTCTCGTGTGTATGTTATTTGCCCAATTTTGCTTGCTACCATCCTGTGTCCGTCAGGCCGCAAAACTCAGGAAGGGTACAACATCTACAACGAGGACGAACTAGGCATGTCTGCTAGGGGTGGGGGTGAGTTTCCCAGACTTTTTTCATTTTTTATTTTACGCTCGTTGACACCCATAGATACTCCATTATGTCCGTTCGATTGCGAATGCTGTGCGTTCTTATACTGTTCGGGGGTCTTGCTTTGTTGATCTTGATTCCAGGTTTTTGAACATTGTACGTCGTGCTCAAAGCACTGTATCGGATAGTATCATCAAGATACCCTGTATTATTACTTGGTCGCCGGGATTCCTCGGTGGGCTTTCTATGCTCACACGTCTATTGTAGCATAGTTGCGCTGCCTGCCCACCGATAGGAGGCTACTCATGATCGATTCGTGATAACTCCGGGATACCCCATTCATGAGAATCACCCATGCGGGTGAAAAGACATTTTTCCGGAGTGTTCGTTGCAAGTGTTTGCCATCTTCGGTCCATTACCTTCACTTTATCATTTCGTCCTCGGCTCTATCGAAGCCTTGCTGATTCAGCCGTCGAGGTCATGATCAGCGAGGTCAATGTGCAGCCAACAGTAATGTTTTCCCCGTAGACGTCTCATCGAGCATTGATATCGTTTGGGATTCTTCTTGACTGATAGTGGGCAACATTAACCGATCCCATGATACTGTCGTGCAAACCGTGCAATGCCATTATATTTCGCATTTTGAATGTAGCTACAATGCATGCATTGGCGTTAAAACGAAAATGTTTGGAGAAAGCAACTAGCCATTTACTAAACCAAGAATTAGACTTCGCAAAGGTGACACAACTAATCATCGTCTTCATCAAGCTCCCGCATCCTTTGTGCACGCTCTGCTTCGTTCAGCGCACTCCCAAAGGGATCATCACCTTCTATAGCGCGGCGGACGTCTTCAGCCTTTTTATTGCGCTTTGCCTCTGCCTTACGTTCTTCCTCCACCTTGCGAGCCAAATATGCCTTGCTTCCGACAACCTTATCTGGGTTCTTGCATAGTTTTAACCTCCGGTCGACCTCGCGCACTGCTTCGACATCCGGTGGTTGTCCAGTTTGTGTGATTAAGTACTTAACCGTGCCGATGGTGCTCTCGAGAGTCTCCGGCGCGGACTCTGTGGCACCCGAAGATTTGGAGTCCACCCACTTTTGTGCAAGCAGGGGTGAGGCGAGTGACAGAGCTGCGAGCGATATTTGCGACGGGGCGTAGATGAGTTCTGCATCTGTGAAACGTGAGTTGCGGACGTGCTTAAGGGCCATTTCATACACGTCCCGCGGCCGAAGGTCCTCCGTGATTTCGGGCAAGTACTGAAAAGACCTGAGTGGACAAGCTGACGGCTACGCAGGGAACGCACCTGGAGGTCAAGCCACAGCCCCCATAAAGCGCGATGGGCATGCCACACCGCAAATTCAAAGCTAAGACTTTGAGCTACGAGAAACTCGAGGTCCAGAACATCGGAAGGGGATGTTCTGGGTATGTTGGATGTGTACGAGTCCAGAGATATGGGGTTGTTCGTCGTCTTCGTCGCCAAGAACAAAGCTGTCAGCCTGGTCTTCGTCAGAGATACGAGCAGAAAATCGACGTTGACGCACATTACATTCTTTGGATGCCAGTCCATGACTGTGTTTCTGAGATAGAAGCGCTTTAGGTAGGTTATGGCCGTAGCCTCGACCTCTTCAGGGAACCGGAAATGTCCACACAGCTGAGGAATCTTGGTAATGTAAAGTTTGACGAGGAGGTGCTCGTCCTCGGCATCCAGGAAAGACACGTGCGCTGAGGACCCTGGCTGGACGATTTCAGTGCATAAGATTGCCCTAGGAGCATCGACAGAGATACCTCATCCGTCTCGAATGTGTTTCGAATTGCTGTGACGGCAGCAGAGTTCAGTGACTCGCGAACGACCACCAGCTGTTCAGGTGAAAACCTCCAGCTCTTGAATTGCGTACTGGCCTCGTACAGTGATTTTGTTCCTGTAGATGAAGGAGCTGACTCGTCAGGAGTTTTCGAGGACTCGGCTGCCATGGATTCGAACTTCGTGTGCGACTTTCAAAAGTAGATGTGGCAGGGGATGTCAGTTTTAAATCAAGTCCTACTACTTACATGGCACAAGCAGGTTCTACCAGGTTCCAACTTTATGTAAGCAATGTCACCAACATCGATATTCGCAAGTCTGTACATTTCACACTGGTCCGACTACGTCGATGAAGCCTGAAGCTTTCGAAATCTCACCAGCTGCAAGATGTGACTTGAGGTTGCACGATTCGTCAAATCTCACATTCTCGTTCCCCCGCAGTTGAAAGTTGCTCAGCACTCTCGACCTTACCTGGCTATTGTCGTATTTCACCGTATTTTGTTTGACCAACCTTCCTCGCTTCGTACGAACCGCTCGAGTTCTGGTCACTGGGCCAGACATAAACCCCCGCTCCCACTGACACGTACGCAGTTTCCCGTACCGTTCCTTTGTTCACTGGATTGACGTTGCCTGTTGCCAGCCCAGTTCAGTCAGGGAGTATCCCCGCCATTGCTGTGGACGTAGGCGTGTAGTAGGTTTGTGTTCCCCTACCTTTACCAGGTTTCTGGAAATGGTATCGACGGCTTGTCCTCATAGACGGGATGGCCGACCCCGGCGACGCCAATCTGCAGTCCAACTCTCCCTATATCCTTGTTAAGTTGCAGATATTTCTCGCCCCATATGTTACGGGTATACATACCAGCTTATCGCCCATGACTTGGTCGAGTACGGCAGTACCGTAAAACATCCATCTCGAACCGTTCCGTATGTCCTCTCCATTTTGACCATATCCGCCACTTGCACAGATTCCACAGCTTCGTTGCTGCTGAGGCTTATGGCAACCCGCGGTCTTAGTAACTCAGTACTCACTACTCAGTACGTACCCAGCGCTCAGCTCCGACAATATTGAGTGGCATCGTCACGGCAGCTGGTGACCGCGGGTGTTCGGAGCCACATTAATGACTGGTGGTGATGGCAGTGGAAACAATGTCTTTCGGTGGACTACGTCATCAACGTCGCTACT
>KN819323.1:1228057-1253097 GCA_000827475.1 Paxillus involutus ATCC 200175
GAGCTTTGAGTCTTTTAGCCTTGGCGCTGTCGTCCACCTTTTTCGCTCGTTTAAGAGGCGGCACGACCTCATCAAGCTCATAAACAACTGTCGAAGTGGTTGTCAAAGCAGGCGATGCTGGCCGCGAAGCAGATGGTGTGGCATCCCCAGCAACCGAGCCAGTAGCGGAGCCTAGACCAGTAGCATCTGGATGAAGTCCATCAAATTTCTTCTTCGCAGCCGCCTTCTTACGACCTTTCGGAGTGAGCGGCAATGTAGCTGTGCTCTCGACACTTGGTTCCCTGAGCTGGGGGACCTTTCCTTTGCCCTTCGCCTTCGAAGGTTTGACGGGAGACGCCGACGACTCGTTAACTGCACGTTCAAATTCATCTGCGATGGCCGACGCGTCCTTGTCTACCTTCCTCTTCTTATTGGCCGGCTTGTCTTTTCTGGCCGCCGGAATCGGAATTTCCAGATCGCTACTTGCATCTGACACTGCATCATTTGCAGGACGTTTGAGTGGATCTTTGCGCTTGTTCTTCGAGCGTGAGCCGAGAAGAGACTCTTCCAATTCCCGAGCTGCATCCTCTGCACCAGCATTAAAGGATCTGCCCCGTGGGTCGCGATCGTATTCGTGTGAGTCGCCTGTATAATCGACGAGGGCGGCATGCAAAAGAGGTGAAGGATGGAGAGTGGACAAGAGATCTTCATCTACGGACGCGGGAGGCATTGGGGGCGGCGAAGGAGGAGGAGGTATTCGTGCGATCCGCGCCACGTAATGTCTCGACAGTGCAACAGCAGTCGTAGAATTGCGTTCCTAAAGAATTTGTGAGAACTGAGTTCTCCTCAGACATGCTGCAAGATGCTCACCAGGACGCTGGCTTCGAACCACGACTCGACTTGGCGCTGGCGCTTGTGCGTCTCAATGATATAATCACTGAGCTCTCCAATCCATACATCCTCGCAGTCCGACAGGTCGGAAGACACGAGACGGCGCTCCTCTTCAGTCTGGTGATATTCAGCAACAGCAGGGGATACGTCGGGGCCATCCGCAGAAGTCTCTTGACGAGGAGCCTTAGTGCGAGGAGGGTTTCTTCGAAGTCCAGGCTATCCAGTATCCAAGACAGTCAACGGTCTTTTCTCCTGTCTGCGCATAAGAACGAATGAACGTACGCGTTTTGTGATGGGAGGTCGATAATCTGGGTCATCATCCACAGCCTTTCTCCGTTTCTTGGAAGCATGTTCGTTTTCGCCTTCTTTATAATAAGCGCTGGATGTGCTTTCGGGCGGCTCTGGGGGACCGGAAGAAATGCTATCAAGCTCGCGTTGAGGATAATAGTTTCCACCTGGACCCAACGGAAAGATGTCACCCTGGACATAGTTGCCTGAATAAGGGTCCCATCCACCTGCACCATGATAAGAGACGGGCTGGTACGTATAACCGCGAGGAGGAGGTGGCTGCTCCCCGGGGGGGCTCTGGCTCCGGTGGTGTGTCCGGGGACGAGCAGGGGACATGGTAGGAGGAACAGAAATAGGCGACATATCTGCCAGCGATGTATCGATGCCTGAACCACGTGAAGGTCTAGGATTGGCACTACGGGGAGGAGGTGGTTCGTCGTTGAGAATTCGGCGCAGTGACATGTCAATGATGGTGGGGAGAGGGAAGAGGAATGATGCGGATGAAGAAGATTATTGGTTCTGGCAATGTACAGGATTGGAGGGGCCTCGTGGGACCTTGAGGAATAAAGAGAAGAGTAATGCCTGTGTTAGCTGAGTAGTTCTGACGAGTCGCGAATGGAAGGAGCTTCGTGGAGGGTGGGGGAAGGTGGTCGTTGTCGGTAGCGATTTTGTGGCGAGCAAGGGTGTAGTTCGCTGTTGAGGACGACGAGTTCGTTGCTGTGCTGATTTCTAAGAGGCGCAAGGGACTGAGATGGCGGGAAATGCGCAGATTTGACGTGGTATTTCGTTCTGTTGGATTTAGCTCGCATTGGTACACTTCCAAATTCGGAACTCGGTCAACCCCGTTCCTGCCTTTACTCTTCTTGGCGGACGAGCCTGATCTCCTACCCAAACCGAGATACCACACTATTACCCGACAAATTTCCCAAAGTCTGCCCACGGCGACGGTCATGATTCAATGGGTTGTGCATGTATCCCAGAAAATATCAGCTTGCTGAAATCAAACGCGATCATCCAAGTGATGCACTTTTCGCAGCCCGGGCGGCGGCGAGGCGAGTTACTCATTACTTTGGTCTTCCTCACATGCCACATGCCCTTAACCTCCGTCCGAGAACCCCCTGGTGCTGGTCACGATATTATAATAGCATATTGTTGCAGAGCTCGAACAAGAGTATTAAAACCAGATATTACCCATCCAGCCCAATTACCATTTCAAGGCTCGTCGGGATACAACATCAGCTCCGGACGCACTTTATCATCGAACTCCTCTGGTGTCAGGAATCCAAGAGCCACAGTCGCCTCCTTCAATGTAGTTCCGTCTTTGTGAGCCTTCTTTGCACATTTGGCGACATCTGTGACTGTTGATCAGTAACCACGGCGCGGAGTTATAAACGGAACACTCGCTGTCATAGCCGAGATGACTGTTGAGGATGGTAGCCAACATCAAACTCTCGTTCAACAGATGGTTGATACGCTTCTCGTTTGCCTGAATTCCCACCACGCAGTTCTTCGTGAACGACCGCGATGCTAGACTCCGCCGTGAGAATCTGCCTTAGATACAAATTCCATGAAACTGACCATCGGAGAGAAGGCGTATGCTTTGAAGCACGTTTTTGATGATGACTGGTTTGAATACATTCAACTATGGAGAATATCGAATCAGCAACTCAACAATTCACATAACCAAACCACAACGATGCACCTCGAATTGACCACTGGCACCAGCCACACTCACGGTGGTCTGATTGCCCATGACCTGGGCAGCGACCATCGTGGTTGCTTCACACTGAGTCGGGTTAACCTTCCCGGGCATGATACTGCTGCCTGGTTCATTTTCAGGGAGGCTGAGCTCGCCAAATCCGCAACGAGGACCAGAACCGAGGAAGCGAATATCGTTGGCAATCTTCATTAACGAACAAGCGATAACGTTGAGGGCACCATGGGCCTCAACAAGGGCATCATGGCTAGCGAGTGCCTCGAACTAGAGTGGGCAAATATCAGTTCCACTTTTAAATGACTGACCAGGCAGCTTGCCTTGTTGGGCGCGGTCTTGAATTCTAAGCCAGTAATCTTCGAAATCTCAGCTGCAACTTTGACGTCAAAGCCTTTCTTGGTGTTCAGGCCCTGTTAAATGAGTTGAGCCAGATTAAAATGCGAGGTTGAGCTGTGCGCACAGTCCCAACGGCGGTACCGCCTTGAGCAAGTAAGCTCAAGCGAGGAATGACATTCTTGACGCGCTCGATACCGTTGTCGATTTGCTGGACGTAGCCACTGAATTCTTGGCCGAGTGTCAAGGGAGTGGCATCCTGCGAGCAACTCATAGTTGTAATCTAAGCTGCAGCCAACAGCGAAACGTCCGCACCTGTAAATGCGTACGCCCAATCTTGATAATGTCTTTGAATGCATCGACCTTTGCTTGCAGGGCATCTCTAAGCTCCTTGAGAGCAGGCAGCAGGGAGTGATGGATCTCAGTAACAGCTGCAACGTGCATAGCGGTCGGGAACCTGGTCATTCGCCAATTAGTTCAAGGGAAAGCATCAAATATAGTTAACCCTACGTGTCGTTGCTACTCTGACTCATGTTTACATGGTCGTTCGGATGAACAGGCTTCTTTGAGCCCAATTCACCACCGAGTAATTCGATAGCGCGATTCGAGATGACCTTAGAAAGCACTGTAAGGAGAATCTTCGGAAACCCTAATACACAGCCTTACCTCATTTACGTTCATGTTACTCTGAGTTCCGCTTCCAGTTTGGAAAACAACCAGAGGGAAGTGGTCGATGAGCTTGCCGGAAATGACCTGGGGCCAAATGGACGACTGAGAATAACCAGGGGGCAAGATATCTTACCTCGTCTGCTGCTTTCTGTATGGCTTCTCCGATCTTAGGGTCCATTCCATAGCCAACGTTAACGACTGATGCGGCCTTCTTCAGTACACCGAATGCCTTGATCAAAGGAGGTGGGAGTCTCTCTGTGGGACCTCCGATGTCGAAATTCTGCATTGAGCTGAAGTATTGAATGAGCACCAGGCATGTGCCATTAAATCCTTGGTGTACCGTTGCGTTTGGGCCCCCCAATAACGATCGGCTGGGACCTGGAGGTCACCAAAAGTGTCACGCTCTTGTCGGAATGACTGTGACTAGGGAGTGAATACGTAGAAATTGTTCCAGAAAAAGCACATACCATCACTCGGGTGGATGTTGAAAAGAGCTTGTGCTGAGGCTTCACATGTAGTAGCTGCTCCGATATATAACGACAATGCAAATTGAATGCAGAGTACATTTGTACCGACAAGAATCACGTGAGACCAACTCTTGTTGTGAGGGAAGCATACGCACTCTAGCAGGAACTCGGATGCCAACGACCATGGTCAGAAGAGTCTAGGGAAATTCAAAAAGGCTGGGAAGAGGGGTATAAATGATGCTAGCAGCAGCTGTGAGCCGAAGAGTGAATATTTGAAGACTTTGCCAGACTGTCGGGACATTCATCTCTTACGTACAAGCTGCTTTCCGAAATCATCCGTCGATAACGCGCCCACTGGCACTAGCTCAGCGTTAGTCTTGCAACGCGGCCGCCTATCCGCACATCCAACAAACGTTCGCTTTTATATTCCCGTTTTTCCTCGACAGACCGCGTAGGTACAGCATCTTTGCTTACCAGCGGATTTCATCACATACACATCAGTGAGGGTTCCCGAGCAGATCCATAGTAATTCACTTCAGCTGCCGGTATGTGCCAACCTGACGCAGCAGCAAGGTGATTGTATGTAATTTCTCTTCAGCGCTTCAGCCCGGACGAGCTGAGCGAGGGCGAGCTGAAAGGTCAACCGGTCACAGTTGCTCAAAGTCCGGCAACTGCCAAAACCCATGCGCACGCGGAATATCCACGTGATTATCGCAAGGTAAATACGCTTCACTGAGTTTGCTCATCACCGCGACTCACTCTCTTGCTCACCTTCATCATAGCATCCCTGTAATAGCCGGAATATTCTGCGTGTGCTATAAAGACATGTCGACGGTGGCATCTCAAGTAATCCTCCACCCTTATGTCTCACAGGCGCTCAGGTATGGCGGAACAAATCTGGGAAGAGACAAGGTATGACGGGACATATCAAAGCTGCAAGGACGCGCCTGACTCATCCTACGCACTAGCTCTATCGCACTATCCAATACTTTTCCCGTTTCCTTACTTGGTTCTTGTTGTCTCGGGGCGATAAACCACAGGCTGCTCGATGGAATGCGCTGAAGAATCATCTCGCGCTTGGTCGCAAGCGTGAGTGCGATCACACCATTGACTTACGCTGTCTCGAAACCTAGAATGACCCACAGTCATGCGCCTTGGAAAACCCGTCGAACATCTACAGGCAGCTCTTCGCGCTGCCCAGTCAACGGGTGAATTAGGGGAACAACTCGCGACAATCGGTCGGCAAATCGCATACTTCGGGTATCTCACCTACGATGCAATAGTTTGGGTGAGCATTCATTGCTGGGTGATATAGATAATGGTTGACAGTGCTTTTTCACAACCTAGGCCAACGCAGTGAAAGTCATCAACCTCAAGCCTTCCACCAACCAGAGAGTTACGAAAATCTCAAATCAGTTCTGGTTGTCTGGAATTCTGCTGAGCATTACGCATGCTTTATTGAAGGTAGTGACATGTTTTGAAAAAAGCTTCGCATTTAACAGGCTGAACTACAGGCTGGTCGTCTCGCTCAAGAGGCGAAGAAATTGCGCGCTTCACAGTCATGGGGAGAGAAAGACCTCGGTGACGAGGCGCAACGCGAAGTGAAGCAACTTGCCCTTGAAAAGTTCGCACTACAGTCCTTAATTCGTGGGCTCGCCCTGACAAACATTTCAGAATGCGGGTGGATACCCGCTATCAATTCATCATTGACATCCTGGACATCTGGATACCAGCTTCCAACCTTGGCCTCACAAATGTGAATGACGGCGTTGTCGGCCTCGCAGGGTTTGTTGCAATGCCATGTCTCGATGTGCTCACCATGCTGAGACGGTATTGTTTCCAGATTCATCTCCTCTGTTATGGGTATGCTTGCCCAGTGGAACGCAGTGAATGTCTCGAAGTGAGACCTCTTTCAAGCATTGAAACACAGCCAATGCACGAATGGATTTGGGAATTGTTGTTTCTGTTTCATGTACAGTTGATTTCTATTAGTGTGCTTCGTGCGACATGGCTTGTCCTTAGATATCCGGTTGCCAGTGTCTGCATATCCTTACAAACTAAATTGAACCCCTTGAGCAACCGGAGGAGAGAGTTGAATCTTCAAGGCAATGAATGCGGGGCTTCTATGTTTTGGTCTCTGAGACGAAGATATTCTTTGCGCACTATTTCCATGGCCTCTGGACCAGTGCTATGATGTATTTTGAGCGCATTACGCACCGTAGTGGACCGGCCGCAGAGATGAAAGTACTTACTATTGAAACATGCAGTCTTGCAGCAACTTGTAGCTGCCTCTACAAGCCCAAGCAACAGAGAGTGTCCGCCCTTGGGCACATTGTGCGAATTCTGTGATGGGTAAGTGGTGGGTGAAAAAATGAACCTTTGACAGGAAAGCACCTTTGACTACTGGGTCACACTCCTTCAAGGCGCGTGCCTTTGTGGTCTTTAGGAGAGTATCCTCCTCCCTTCGAGAGAGGGCATTCATTTGAAACGATTCACGGTGAAGTCAATTGGGAGTCGGGACAGACGATGTAACGAATTTCCGATTTGTTTGGATCGGAGGCTCTTGCCAAACAACATCCGTTTCGGGAACTTGTAAGGAGCTCCGGGTGCCACGGTTTTATCATTCTCTTCTCAGTCTGAGTACTCACTGCCGTGCTGTTCTTATCCCATCGGTTTTCCATCGGAGATGGCGACCCAAGCTCTTCTCAAACCGTCCTTCCGTTTTGTGGTCCGTCGGGGCTCTCGGAGCCCACTCCGCTGTTTGGCAACCCCTTCCCCTTCTGCCCCTACCCACAATGTTCGGACCAGCTTCAGCGACGACCTCGCTAACGGACCCTCGCTAGATGACTTCATTTCAGAGGCACCCGTGCAAAGAGTGGTACTAGGCAACACGAAAGGGTATGTGCCCCAAAATGACGAACTGAAAAGCACCTGATACGGTCGCCTTCCAGTCCTCGCCTTCCAGACTTCCTCAAGACGAAAATACCATCAGGAGCATCTTTCCACCAGATCAAGAAGGATTTGAGAGGACTTAATCTTCATACAGTATGTGAGGAAGCTCGCTGTCCAAACATTGGAGACTGTTGGGGAGGTAAAGAGGGCGTATCGGAGGAGGAAGGCCGACGAGCCGCTACTGCTACCATCATGGTAATTATTATCAGAACTCCATCATTCTTGCTTGCTAACATGGCGGTCAGTTGATGGGTGATACATGTACCCGAGGTTGTCGGTTCTGCTCCGTAAAGACCTCTCGAACTCCTCCCCCACTAGACCCTCACGAACCAGAGAACACAGCCGAGGCTATCTCCAGATGGGGGGTTGGATATATTGTACTCACAAGCGTGGACAGAGATGGTACGCCGTTTAGCTGAACTGCTCGGATCTCCGCTCAGTAGCACCCTAGACCTCGTCGACGGAGGTGCTCACCACTTCGCTGAAACCATCAGGAAGATTAAGCAAAAGTGAGTCAACCGTCTTTTTGGAGCTACAAGCACTGAAAGGCGCTCAGGGCTCCAGACATTCTTGTCGAGGCATTGACAGGCGACTTTGCTGGCTCATTGGATCATGTCTCTATTGTCGCAAAGTCCGGCTTGGACGTTTACGCCCACAACATTGAAACTGTCGAAGCACTCACGCCCTATGTACGAGATCGTCGGGCGACTTTTCGACAAAGCTTAAAGGTGTTGGAGCATGCGAAGAAGGAGGGTGTTCGGATCACGAAAACAAGTATCATGCTTGGTGTCGGCGAGAATGAAGAGCAGGTCATGGACGCCCTGCGAGGTTGGTTCATTGAATACAATGGCTTAATAAAACTGATCCCCAGCCCACCAGAACTACGGAAGCTTGATGTCGATGTCGTCACTTTCGGCCAATACATGCGACCAACGAAACGCCACATGAAGGTTGATCGATATGTTGAACCGGCAGAATTTGGCCGATGGAAGCAGGTTGCTGAGGACATGGGCTTCCTATATGTCGCTAGTGGACCTCTGGTGCGGAGTAGCTACAAGGTAAGCTCAAAGAGATGGCCCGGAGGCGAACTAATCCTCCTTTGTCACAGGCTGGAGAATACTTCATCGAGAATGTCTTGAAAGGCAAAGCTACAGAGAAACGGACGAAGAAACTAGTTGTCGACGAGGTGGCAGCTTCTCAACAGACCCAAATACATTAGTTAGCCTGACATCTACTGATAGTCGACACGCTGCTTTATAGACTTCACGTGCATCCTTCTTGGATGCTGTCATCAGACCTTGTCCGTGCCAAGTACCTTGCCCGCTTCTCTGGCATCACCTTGTGAGTTTCCACCATAAAGGAGCAGGAAATCCCGGACATTTTGTTTCACTTGCTCGTCCCTAGGAGGAAGCATTACATATGATGGTATGACATAGTCCAACCACCTTGAAACCTTTTGGCTTTCTCAAACCTTAAGGTGATTTACAGACATCCATCGCCTCCGCACTGCTCATCAATGTGGTGCGGTTTTGCGATATGTGAATATATAGCTCTGAGACTGACGTCCTCGTCAGGAATCATTAAAGGCCTCGGTCAAGTTGGCCGAAGTCATCATGGTTACCAAACAACTAGCAACGGTATGAACTTGCACCGAGGGTTTGGCACTAGGTTCTTGGACGAACCGCGTCACGAGGGGGTGTTACCCAAGTAGAGTTCATGGACGACACCACGCGGACAATTATTCGAAACGTCAAGGGGCCCGTCCGGGAGGAGGACATTCTTGCGCTGTTGGAGAGTGAGCGTGAAGCCCGGTGAGCTGCGATATGGCCTACCGTTTACCTGTTATCTGTTGACTATGCACACGCATCTGCCATCACCCGTCTGCGCTAAAATTTTGTCGTGGCCTGCTTATTTCTCATGTTTTTCTACTCTCACAAGCATTGCTCTTGCATGCACTCCGCGTGCCAATTCAACTATACATGAGCAGTCCACAACGTGCACTTCTAGAGGGTGAGATTTTGAGATACGGATACCTCCTGGGCTCAGTTTAACTGGCGCGCTATGTCAAGCAATGCAACTACGCGTGTCAGGGCAATGTATTGCCATAGGTATACCCACCAGTCGAATGCCTCGTATAATGACATACATACTACATCACAACGGACATCGATGTGCCAGTGTCTGACATGGATCCAGACACCCTACTCACAGGCGCAACACCATCGATGCATCGATGATCTAGATTTCCATGCACAAACTTTATCGCAGTTTGCGGCCCCCTCGTTTCCAACCCCAATTTGTGTTGTTCCAGACGTTCTCCGAGTCGAGAACTCGAGATATTGCACTTTTACTATAGAGCAGCCAATAGCCGATCGAAATATAGTACCGCATAAATAATTTGGTTATCAGGATCTCGCAGCGCGATCTCCACTCTCATTCACTAGGTCACTACATTCAACCCAACGTTGATCATGGGCAAAAAGGCAGCTTATGTTACACTGTTAACGAAAACCAGCTACCTGCCAGGTGTGTTGGTCCTGGAGTACACTCTCCGGTCTGTAGGCTCCGAGTATCCGCTTGTTGTAATGGCCACCCCCTCTTTACTCCAAGAAGATCGAGACATTCTCGCAAGGAGAGGTATTGCGGTGATAGATATTCAATCCCTGAAGCCTCCCGAAGGACTGCATGAATTATCAGCTCACGACGCCAGGTTTGCCGACACTTGGACGAAACTGAGGTGAGGATGCTGGTACTCGGTGTCTTCGAATTTCTGAAATAATTTTACCACAGGGCTTTTGAGTTAACAGACTATGATGTAGGCACAAGAAGACTCCTTCAATCATGTCTGCCTGACTCATTTATACCGTGATAGCGCGTCGTCCTCATGGACGCTGATATGATCGTGATGCGTAAAATGGACGAGCTCATGGATCTGTCTCTGGGGAAAGACGAAATCGCAGCCGCTCATGTTTGCGCTTGTAATCCCCGAAGGCTGGTACATTACCCTGCCGACTGGTGAGCATACCCTCTCAATAATCCTCAACAACTCACCGAAGTCACCAAAGGGTACCAGAAAACTGTGCTTACACTCCCCTATCACACCCCACCGGTGTAACGAACCCGACACTGATCACTGACAAAAGCCCGCGACCTCACACTCAGCTCAATTCCGGTCTTGTAGTGTTGAACCCTTCCACTGAGATCGCAAAAGCCGTTTACAACCATCTTTACACATCACCGCTCGTTCCAACCTGGTCCTTTCCCGACCAGGACCTCCTTTCCGACTTCTTCAAAGGAAGATGGAGGCCGTTACCCTGGTGCTACAACGCACTCAAGACGTTGATGTTGATTCACAAACCGCTATGGCGCGACGAGGAAATCAGGTGCCTTCACTACATCTTGGCGGACAAGCCCTGGCAGGCCAGAGTGTCGAAGGATGGAGGAGGGGAATATGATAAATCACACCAATGGTGGTGGGATAGGCTAGAGCTGGTGGGTGTGGAGATGAGGACCGACAACGGTGAGGACTGGAAGGTAGTCCTAGCAAACGTTGCACAGGTGTGATATCACTTTTCTACATGTATACGTCCATTCGCAAGGACGATGAACCTTGTACGCCTTGGTACAACGCTATAAAATCTTCTAGAAGTGGCAAGGATTCCGACACTTCTGATTTATGATCTCCACGCAACATGTACTTCATCAGTCCGAAATCTTTTTGATAGCCGCTTAGCCACTGCCGTAGAACAGGGCCGGAACAAGTACCTTTGCGTGCAAGTGCTCTTAGGAAGGGTCGTCTGATATCCCATCCGATAACTCAGAAGTCCAGCTTGCGCAATCATGATACCGTTGTCGATGCAGAACCTGGAGAAATGATCATAAGCGTAGAATGACCAAAATGGGAATGGGGCCATACCGCTCGTCTGTTGCGAAGACTTGACCACCGCGCTCTCGTGCCATGATTCCCATCATTTCTTGCAGTCTTTCGTTGCCTTGATGTGTACGAAGCGTAAGTGCACTCCCAACATAAAAAGTGCAGCACACTGACATCCGACACCGCCTACGATTAGGACTTCCTTACTCACAATGTGAGCCATGGCTCGCTCGGTAATTTCTACCAGCATGGCAAACACCGTTTCCTGTAGAGAGAAACACAGATCAGCGGGCGTTATGATGTCTTCCTCCATATCGTCTGGCGTTCCGGTGGGACGGAATCGCCTGTCCGTGGTGTACGATTCGACAGACGTCAATATGCCCGAAAGACTGACATCCATACCCTTGGTTGTGTATGGAAGAGTAACGAGCCGCTTGCCCCTGAGAAAATATATCCAGAGCGTCCCTAGCGAAATTGACAGAAACATACTTTTTCGCTTCTTGCTCGATATTATAGCCTGGACTCGGGTCATTACTGAGGTTTATGACTCTCGCAAACCGGTCTAGGCAGTTCCCCACGGCAATATCCAGCGTTTCACCGAAGATTCTGTAGCATTGGCGTGAATAGGCTATCACCTGAGTGTTCCCACCTGAGACGTAGAGTACGATGGGATTTTGAGCTCCAGTAATCTCGCGACCCATTTCAATGTCTGTATGAATGCTCGAACGCGCTCTCAAACGAAATGTAAAGACTCACGTCCGACACAGTGGTTCACTCCCACGAGAGGCTTGTTGAACAGAAGGGAAAGCGTTCTAGCAACAAGAGCAACAGATTGCAATGGTGCACCCATACCAGGACCTTCAAGTTGGCTGGGATGACCAGTAGTAAGGACCATACCGATACTTAGACGTACCTTTGGTGTAACATATACAATCCAACCCATCCAGCTTAACCCCTGCCTTTGCGACAGCATCTTTGATAACATTGATAACCCACTCTCGGTGGTGCTGCGCCGTGTCCCGTGGTAGGAATCCTTCCCCCGGCGGTGTTATGTACGTATGTCGCACATTAGCTAGCACCCTGGTGGATCCATCTTCGCTATGTTGAATAATTCCTGCGCCCAATTTGTTTGCTGAGCCCTCAAGGCCCAGTGCGACATAGGGTCTATCTGATCGTAGTCAGGAGATGGAAGAGCCAGGGAGATAGTATGATGATCTCAACTGGGTTTCTTGAGCGGTGGGCTGCGGTGTTTTCCTGGCATGGCAGTCGAGATCTACTAGTGAAACGAGTAGCAGGGGACCGAATGATATGATCAGTCTTCAAGTTGGCACAAATACGATTGAAACTCTGCTCAAGTCACAGTACAAGTTCGAACCTAGTGCTAAGTTGTAAGTGCTACAGTAGTACTAGATCCCATCCGGAAATGGTATGTATTGCCTCAATTTGCCTGTAGACCCTTAGTTACATATACCTCATAGACCTCCAAGTTTCTTAATCACAACAGAATCTTGTCTTTCTCCTCACTCAACCTCTGAGCTTGCACCTACTCTCAGGGACACCCAAATCAACTCAGAACACGGCACCGTAGCGCACCGTTTGTCAGTGCGCTGTCATACATGTCTGCATGATTATGTCTGATTATCAGGTAGTTATCCGCCAGCCCCTTCTAGCCTTTATCTTCGCCATCATGGATGGCCTCCCTCCAGGTTGCACTAGATTGGCAGTACTTGAGTTCAGCCTCGATAGTGTCGACAGTCTAGCGATGAATGACCAGGCAACAACGGACGAACCAACATCACCAGGTGGTGTTGCTCACGCTTCAACTATGAGTGCGTCAATTCTTTTGGCCTTGCAGTAGCATATGAGCGTGTGGTTTTTTTCCTGCGCACACCCACAACCTCCAAGGGCATCAGCAGTCTCCCCACAGATCCGGACAACTTGAAAGCAAGCCATCAGCGCTGAAATGCCACCCCAAAGGTCGTTTGTTGGCAAAGGATTGGCATCAATTCATGTTGCATTCGATTGCAAGAACTCACTTCACATAGTCAGTGCCTACAATCCCCCCTCTGAATGGTCGTGTCGAAGGGTGCGAGTAGCACATTTCCCCATGGTCATCCAGGCCGGAAATATCATGCGGATCATCCGTGATCAGTGGTGGAAGGTGGGGAAAAGGCAAACAACGGTGGATCCAGAATCATCCGTCTGAGGGGTTTTGATGGCTTTGCCAGGTGAAAATGCCAAGCTTGGAAGGACTTTGGGAGTTCTCGAACTGATTTTGCGCCTGTTGGGCAGGTATCATTGAAAGTCGCGACCGTTGATTGACTCGGAGAGCCGATGGTACCAACCGCAACCCGTAGGGGAGAGTCGTACCAGGAACCTGAGCAATTGATTAAAACACATGCTCACACCTAGTACCAATGCCTGCAACGAAGTTGTTGCTTTACCCAGTTCAGGCGAATCTTCCCATATCAACTAGCCTCTAGGGTTGCAGGTTTCAGCATCCGTACTGACTGGAACGAGGGGAGAACAAGGATTGTGAGAGAACAGGTAGCTTTGACATCGACACCAGATTCATGTCGCCATCATGCCGAATCATCACCAATGCATGTAATTCATCAGGCACACCACGAGTAGAGGGTACGATGTAGTATATTGCAACGCGTGCAATCGAACGAGTGATCTATGATAAAGTAACGAACAAACAACCCGACCACGGCTCCCGAAAAAACCCAGTTGTGAATGTATGCGTCACAAAAGAAAAGTTAAAACGTGATTTAGAGCATAAAGGTTAAAGGGTTCTCCAGGTAGCTCTTGAATGCAGCTAGCCAGCGTGCGCCCACGGCGCCATCCACGGTTCGGTGGTCAGAACTGAGCGTGACTTTCATTATGTTAACCGTCTTGAACCCTCGTTCTTCTTCAGGTGCAGGGACGAGTGTTGGTTTGGTAGTGCCAACGGCAAGAATACAGGATTGCGGCGGGTTGATAATAGCGGTGAAGTGGTCGATCTCGAACATACCAAGGTTGGAAACAGTGAAGGTTCCACCCTACAAAGGTGTGACTAAGGGCGAGAGTTGATGACGAGAGTTGAACACTAACCTGATATTCCTGAGGAGCGAGCTTCCCGTCGCGAGCCTTCTTGGCGAGAGCTTTGGCTTCAGCGGAAATTGTTGCCAAACCCTTCGAGCCAACGTTCTTGACTATGGGAGTGATCAAACCAGTCGGTGTCGCAACGGCGAGAGAGATATCTGCGTTGTTATATCTACAAAGATGTGAGGGTTGAAGAGACTGTAAATGCGCAATACATACTGCCTGATGACATCTCCCAACCATGCAGAATTGGCCTCAGGAACGTCCTTGAGCGCACAAGCCACGGCCTTGAGAATGAAGTCATTTACGCTGAGTTTAGCAGCCTTATCCTTTTCGCCTAACGTCTTGTTAAAAACTTCACGAAGCTTCAGCACCTTATCCATGTTGATCCCGAGAGTCAAGTAGTAATGGGGTATTTCTTGCTTAGACTGCGTGAGACGGGTCCCGATAACCTTCCGCATGTTCGACACAGGAATATCGGTGTATTCAGGCTGAGGAGCAGAGGATCCAGGTGACGATGCAGCCGTAGGGGAGGTTGGTGCGGGAGGTTGGTACCTCTCGACGTCCTCGCGGATGATGCGTCCCTCCGGGCCAGTGCCCTTGATCTTCGCTAGCGGGATGCCCTTCTCGAGAGCGATCTTCTTGGCAATCGGGGAAGCAAATATCCGCTCCCCCTTCGAGAGTTCCGCTTTGGCCGCCGGAGGCTCGGGCTCTGAAGGAACAGACTTAGGCGCCTCAGCAGGTGCTGCAGGTTCGGGTGCCTTTTCCTGCTTTGGTGCAGATGGAGGAGCGGAAGAAGCTTCGGATGCCATTTGAGCAGCACCTGAGAGGTCGTCACCTTCCTCGGCTAAGATGGCTATTGGGATGCCAACTGCGACGTTTTTGGTGCCGTCCGTAGCCTAGACGGGAGGAGATTAAGAAAGGAGTTAAGAAAGGTAGTGACGGGCGGGAGTGACTTACAATAATTTTGGCAACAATACCATCATCCTGGGCCTCCACGTCAATCGTGGCCTTGTCCGTTTCCTGTGGAATGTAGTGAGCACTGAAAGAAGATACAAGCTATGCTAGTTGCTTGACACGCACGATTTCGACAAGGACTTCACCGGCAGAGAAGGCTTCACCTTCCTGCTTTTTCCACGAGGCGATACCACCCTCTGTCATGGTGGGACTCATTGCAGGCATGCCGAACTTGGTAAGGACATGTCTCCGTGCAGAAGTGTGCAAGCCTATGGAGAAATCTGTAAGCACAGATGACGGGCAGTACAGAAGCATGGACGTACGACGTGCAGCAATGCGAGCGAGAGAAGAAACCATGGTATACGACGCTGAAGAAATGTTGAGCGGAGGAAGACAACTGAGTAATTGAGATTTTTGAAGCGTATTGCCAAATAGCCGCAAATCCGAACACGCCCGCTAATCAAAGATACTCCGACTTTTCCCTCTCTATGTCAAAAAAGATCACCAACGCTAACCAGGAACACGTCGCGAGTCACACACTCATGGCCTCCGAAAGTCTACTCCCAGGACAACCAGTCCCACTTCCTCGTGGTCCAGTGCCCAGCGTTGGCGCTGGTCTCTACATCAAAGAAGGGCAAATCAGGGCAAGTCTTGTCGGTGTACCCAGATATGAAGGACCTGTTGGTTTCTCTTCTTGTGTGCTTTCGAGTAGTGTGAATGACAATCATTGTATCCCGGATCGCTCGCGCATGTGCAGACTCTGACGATATCTCGTGTGCGGCCACATCCTCCAGCTCCAAATTCGGTGATCCTTGGAACAGTCACGCGACTATCCCCATTGCAAGCCATGGTATCGATCTCTGTAGTGGACGGTGTCCCACTGCCAGCAGGTGAAGAGTTCACCGGAGTGATACGTACCCAAGATATCAGAGCAACAGAGAAGGACAAGGTGAAAATTGGAGACTGTTTTCGGGGCAGTGATGTCGTGAAGGGAGTTGTGGTGAGTCACTTTGAGTTGCAGAAGGTGAGCACTCTCTTAGGCAGTTGTTTGCAGATATCGCTTGGAGATGCTCGAAGCTACTACATAACTACGGCGCGGAATGACCTTGGGGTCATTTTCGCTACAAGCGAGGCCGGTGAGTGAGGCAGCCTTGGACAGACTGCGCCCAAGGTTAGTAACCAATGCCGCTACAGGTGCCACAATGGAACCGGTGTCGTGGCAGGAGATGCGATGTCCGAGAACGGGGCGAATAGAAAAGCGAAAGTGCGCGAAACCAGAGAGCATCTGACTGTAGGGAGTTATCCCAGGTTTTGTGACATTCACCGCCTGACTGGATCCAATTGCAACTCTCCCCTTCCGTTGCAACGAATGATCTCTGTTATTTCCTGCGCAATTACTGAAATCTTTGAACTACGGCTGTGGAATGAACGTGTTTACGTAATCTCCAGGATTTGGTATTGTCGCGTGGTTCCAGTGGACAACGACACTAGAACGTTTCCGTCGTAGGTGGTGAAGTTCAACACCTTTTTTCTTGGCCAGGCTTTTCTCTGTTTCTCGAGGTTGTTTTTCTAGTCTGTATTTTATTTCAACTGGTCTATGTCGACGGCTGTTCTCTCCGCCGTAGATGCTCTCCACAGAGAACCAATAATGACCTCGCTTGACGACAACCAGATCAAGTATTATACTTCGACTCTTCTGCCACACACAATAACATCCTGATACCTCATTTACCAGCTACTCCTCAACAGATTGGAAGGCAAAATACTATGAAGTCGCTGATATGCTCTCCGAAACACGAGCTGAGCTCGACGAATTCCATACCTCCAGCAAGGAGCTCGAGGAGGAACTCATCAAGGAAATTGAGCGCACTGAAAAGGCGCAACAGGATCTCAAGGTCAAGGTATCTCGCATGGAGACAGAGAGAGACGAATGGAAGGTCCGTCATACCTTATGCCTTCAACGTATCCCCGAATCTCAACTCTACTCTAGTCCAAGTTCATGTCACTACAGACTACGCATAACACGACTACAACCTCTTTGCAGCGAGAACTGGATACGGTAAGGCAGGAGTGCCAGAGGTTGAAGGTGCAGCTGCGTGAACTCGAAATGGGCAATGACGACTTGGAACGGAACGAACGTGCAGTCACTTCCACCTTGGCTGATGTCGAAGCCAAGTACTCACGCGTACTCGAAGAGAAGATCCTTCTCGAGCACGAGCTTCTCGATAAAGCCAACCTGGAAGAGGAATCCCAGCGTTTAAAGGATGAACTGCGAGGTCCGTTTGATACTGATTTACCGAACGCAAACACTGATATGCGAATGAAGATGCCAGCGTCGAGATTTCCATCCTCAAGGATCAACTCTCAGCTTCTCGGTCTAAGCCGTCAAGCATCCATTCAGAGATATCTGCCTCCACCGCGCCTTCGGCGTTATTCCCTCCGTCATCGACCGAGGATAATCTACTCAGTACCCCACCACCGCCCGGTCTCAAGTTATCTGAATTGTCAATCAACAAGTCATCTGTCTCGACACCCTCACGTCCCCCATCTACTTCTCTCAGTTCGACCTCTGCCCAATCCACCCTACTGCAACGAGCTGGCTTCCAGCCAGGTAAATTCTCCGTCTCGAATTCCACACCTCCTTCTGTCACTCGCTCCAGCACCTTGCCTATGCTCTCGGCATCCCGTAACTATTCTCCACGGACACCCATACCTCGGCCCAACCTTGTCACATCCACTTCTAGTATCTCTGCGACTACGACTGTTTCCGCCATCCCTATGACGGCATCTAAGAGTAGAGGTGTTCAGATGGTTTCCGAGATGCGTGCACGTGTCAGGAATCTCGAACAGAAAATTCACACTCGCGTTCCTCGATTGCGCATGGGCAGCAATGCAGGCAGGGTAGGTGCAAACGCTTTAGCTTTGTCCACCATCGCGTCGTCCCCTAGCAATCTATCCGCGCCGACCGCACCCAAGAACGCTATCCAACGAACCAGCACCTATGATAGCAAGCTCGTCAAACCTAGTCCCCAGAGGCACAGTTCAGAAATTTCGATACCAAAGAGCGGTGCGACAACCCCTGACCCAAACAATTCAGGGTGGGTGCTTATCACCGATGACACACCATCACCCGCGAAGGATCCAGAGAAAGAACGTAGACGAGTATCCAGTCCCTCCGCTCCAAGCGCATACCGCAGTGGCATTCCTACATCCGCCTCGTCTCCTACGTTTTCCAAGGTTGTTCCTCTTGCTCAGAGTACTATAAACAACCGCAGACCACAATCTCGCCTTTCTGGTGCAAGTCAGAGTACCACAGCCACCGTTAGCTCTATCCATACGCCATCTTCTCGTCCTGCCACACCCACGTTTTTGCCAGTACCGACTTCCAGCCTTTACGCGAACGGAACCATGTCTAGCATCGGCTTAAAGCGATCAAGCGGTCCGGGCGCAGGTACCTACGGCCAGCCAAAACGTGCTTCGCTTGGGTCCAGTACTGCTGGTTCTCCGACACCGTCATTTGACAAGGAGTGCCAACCTCGTGAACGCCCAACATCATACAACACTAAGCTGGACCGTCAGATCGCCAAGCCTCTTCCCCAATTCATCCCTTCAAATCCGAATGTGACTATCCGTAATTCTTCAAGAGTACCGTCGTCCACAAATTCCGCATCACTCTTGTCGCAAAGCAGGATTGGGCGGCCGGCGGGTTTAATGACTGGTCGAAGGAGCGTTGGATTAGAGCCTCCTGACGAAGATAGTAATGGATTTTTGGAACCTGGCGCTGACAAGAAGAACAGGGGTCGGCCGGGGAGCAGTGCGTTTGGCTTTGGACGCTAGGTACCTCACCATGCAAGTTGTGGTTCGTTTCATCGCTCATGGGTTGATTACTCTTTATGCTCACTCTGAGCCAAACTCCCTGCTGGTAATTCTCTTTGCATTGGGTCTCAGGGACCGATTTCTACGTCATCTTTTGCCGACAAACCAACTTTACCACACTTGTCCTCCCCAAGTATCCAATTTATGTCTCCTGATCTATGACCGTTTATGACAGATGTTACCTCCCCTGATAATGATGGAACGAACCCTCTTACCAAACGACTCCGCATTCGTGCCCTGTACACGACTTATGACAATTTTTTCTTCTTGTTCACGATAAAGATACCATAGCTGGTTTCCCTTCTATTCTCTCGTAGCGTGCTTGGCCTTTCTTCCTGACACTCTTCTCTGCGCTCTTGCCAACTTGTCTAATATTTTTTGCGGAATTGTGAATTTATTCGATAACGTTGTAATTTAAATAATAGGATGTACATGTGGCTGTGTCACCAATCATTGTCAGTGAACCGCACTTGCCATAGTACTTGTTTCAAAGAGTCGGAAAAACATAACGAGTCACTATGTCAACACCAGAAGCTGGGCCATCCTCGACAGCGCCGAAGAGATCTTTAAACCGACAAGATGTCCTCGAGGAAGACGAATACACAGCAGCCCTCTCCCACATCATCGCCCGAGATTTTTTCCCCTCCCTCGTTCATCTCGACGCCACTAACGACTACCTCGATGCCCTCCGGTCCAACGACGCAAGTCTCGTTACCGCCTCCGTACGTCGACTACAAGAGGTCAGCACACCCACCTATCCTACCCGACGAGGGTGGCAGACGCCCTCTGAGACGCCCTATGGCATCGGGCCCTCGGAAACGCCGCTACGCACGCCGCGCAAAGTTGGAGAGCCAGCGGTCAAACGACCGCGCTACGATACAAGTATGAGCCTTGACACCTTCCAAGCCAAATATACCTCAGAGGACAATTCGAGCTTCACGCAAATCATGCATGAGGAAAACAGACAAAGACGGGAGAGGTGGGGGTGGGCTTGGGAGGCGCAGAAGATGGTGGAGGAGCAGAGGGATAAGATGCTGGAAGGGAGAGAGAGGATGTTGATCGAGCAGCCGTCTGCTCCAGGAGTGAGGGAGAAAGTTCTGATCGAGGCCCCGACGGTTGCTGGGCTTATCACTGCAAACGGAGAGTCTTCAGGACAGAGTTGGGTCAGTAACGACGAGGAAACCAGAAAGGGGAGAGTACTAGTTGCCGTCGAGAAAGCCATGTCCGAGGAGGTGACAGACGTGATGGCGCCGAAGAAGGATACCCGGCCTGCCGGAGTAGATGCTTGGAAGTTCAAGGCCAGTGGTATCTCGCGTATCTTGCTTTCCCCCCGTCTGACAGTTCTCCTTTTGCAGACCCGCAATTCTCTCATGTTTCCGCCGGACGCTGACGTATCGCCTTATGATCCATCGACTCGCACTATCTCAACGGCAGCTGAGGTGAATCCAAAAGTTATCAAGCACGGAAACACACATCTACCTGAACAGGATGACGCGGGCCAATCGCAGAGCCTCTCAGCTCCTCCGAGCCCGACTCAGAGTCGAATAGACGCCGCCATTGCAGGGACACCATGTAAGCTTATTGGCACGTTGCTCGTAGCATCCGATTTATCCTCAATTTGGAAGATCGCCCCAAGTCCCCGATCACTACTGGGTTCTCACTTGTACCTAACCTGCCCTCGCCGACTGCGGACCAGATGGGTCCGAAGGCAGTCAAACAACTCATGACATGGGGAATACTTAACGCAACACCGCGAATAATATCGCAGTCGGACGAGCCAGCAGAAGAGATGCCGCCCCAAAACACGTTTCAAATCTCAGCACCATCAAGTCGTGAATCATTATCCCACAGACTCTCAGCTAGTGCAGCAAAGAGCCTCCGTGCGAAGGCTGGTCTACTCAGCGGCTTGACTCCTGTTCTGGGGCGCCACCCGGCTCGGACGCCTGCAAGAAGTTCGATGGCACCACCCACTTGGACTCCGCGGCGGGCAGACGCACCAGGTAATCTAACACCTGCTGCGAGGAGATTGTTGGATAGAACAGCTATGGGTACAGCTGCAGCACGCCGAGCCGAAGCAATGGGCAAGATGGCAGGATGGGAAGGTAACGGGAGTTCAAAGGAAAAAGACCTGAACCATGTACGGTGGACGCCAACACCAGTGACGCGTAGGGGGTGATATCCTACCTTGAATGTATGAAACATCTTCACCACGGAAGCTCCAACTAGGACTATTTCAGGGCTACGGGGTGGCAACATAAGAATAATGGGATCTACGAACTACGTCGTGGATATCCTGCGACGTTTTGCTTCTGGTTGACTGACATCATCGTCCCGAGTAGAAGCTGATGTTTGTGATGATTCCACTGAGGGTTGGACCTTGAGCTTCTTCTTTACTATAACACCTTTCAATGCTCTCTTGACGGACGCATCCTTTCTGGGAGCAGGAGTAGCCGCCTTGATCTTGTCATTTGCCTCGCTAGCGGGCTTGGGGGTGGGTGCAGGCGGAGATTTTGAGATTGTTGGAGGATTATTGATGGCGTTCTCTCTTGCTGCAACAGCCCTGCAACGAAAGTCTGTGGGACGTTGTCATCATGATGTACTCGAAAGTGTTACTTTCTGAAATCCGAGAGCTCTTCCCCATCTTGAAGCCTGCGTAGCCGTTCTTCTTCTGCCTCTTTCTCTCGTATTGAATCAAGGAACATAATCTCGTCCTCTTCTAGCGCTCGAAATTGGTTGGCTGCGCACTCTCATGTCAGGGCAAGGTGTGATAACCATGGCCACGAGATTACCTAGTTTTGTCTTCTCCTCCCATTCTTCTTGTTTGGCTGCCTATGTTGTGTCTGTGATCCGCCACAGTAAAAATTGGACAGAGACCCACCCTATTTGCAGCTAATTTCTGTGACAGTAGTCAACCGTGGCAGTCCATGGTATAGCACGCGCGAACTCACTTCAGCTAAACTTCGACCGTCGTGAGAGTCCTCAACTGGTTGTGGAGGGGGTTTCTGGCCAAGTCTGGAAGAAGATGAGGGAACACAGGAGGTATTTGATGGAGCGAACGACACTGGCAGACCTTGCATAGGCTGCCTTCCATTGCTCTTCTCTGCGGGTTTTGGCAGCCTCGATATCGGTTTGGGAAACGAATCTAGAGGCGACACCGGTGACGGAGACGGTTGGTACGCCTTCTTCCATGGCTGACTAGCGCTGACTTTGGTAGGGTGTATAGTGATGTTGATTGAGTTCTGTTCAGTGAGCTCGCGGGCACTTTGCAAGATCGCCGCGAACCACCAAGTACTAGGTACATCAATTTTATGTAATAAGACACTGTAAATATAATAAATATTGTATCGAGAGACACCGACACGACAATTAATTAATATTAATTTCTGGTCTGGAACCTGAAAAAGGAAACCTAATTGATGAGTCCTGACTCGGACTATCGCACTCAGGCTGCTCCTCCCGACGTCACTTGTCTTGCTCGTAGACCAGCCACTGGCATCGCCCGTCGCATGGTTCATTCCTCTCTGCAACATGCCAACTTCGACCGTCAGCAAGCAGCCGTCCCTCCCGTCCTTGTCTGCCTCCAGCATCACTCAATCTCTTAGCGTCCGCAGCAACGTCTTCACCGTACCGTCCAGTAGAGCTGTAGTGACAGCGCCCCGTGCGTACACGAAAATCAGCCACTTGGAAAATAGCATTTACCTTGTTACGCAGCCTGGGCTCAGGACGAACCTCCGTCCCCCACTGACCAGCCCGAAGAGAGCGACAGGCCGGGCCAAAGAAGCATCCTCGACCATCGACCATCGGACTCAGCCTCGGCTTCAAGATCATCTTTCGGAGGACTCACGGGCGGGACTGACAGTCATCCTCCGTGGTGGACTTTTGCTCGCCCTCGCGAAGGTACCAGTAAACACGACCCGAAAGGGGCGGGTCCTTCGGATCGTCAATGGCCACTCACAGGAAGTCGACGACCGCATAATGACCCCATCTTCATCCAAAGAGAGAAACAGTACACGGATGAATCATCCCGATTTCAAGTAGCTATCCCTGCTCCGAGTCCCTTTACCCTCCCTCAATGCAAAACTCACGGGAAAGCAAGAGACGATTACGAGGTGGGGGACCGTGGACAATACGCTTATATAGGCGAAGGACAGCATGTGGAATCGGAGGTTGAGAGTTCCTCCCTCGGTCGATCGAGGAAGAATCGCTTCAGGGCTTTCATTTTGTCGAATATATACGTGCCACTAGTAAGCTTTTCCCTTGGGTTGTTCAATACAATCAGCGACTTGCTCGCAGCTTTTCAGATTCATAAACATCACTTTCACGACCTCTGCCTTGGCAGTAGCTATCCGCATCAGACTAACTGAATTGCACTACAATGTCATGGGAGTGGTTGGAAGTTCACCGTGAGTAATCCCTGATTTATAGTGAATAGCACTTAACTTTTCGCAGAACTCTTGTGATAATATTTGCTCCTTTGACACTTGTCCATGTCATGGTTGCTATATACGTGAGTACTATTGGCGTCATCTCGTTCTCAATTAATCCTCACAACTTCGTACAGCTCGAGTATTTTAGCCGACCACTGGGGCTATGGCGTACTTCTGGAAAACTTGCTCATACCCTACTGGAAGTCTGTTGCATCTGCGCTTGGTCTGCGGCTCTGTCCCTCTGCTTCGACAACTATTTCACCTCCCTCATACCATGTGCTCCACCAAAAAGCACGGCTTGGTATAGTCAGTTACCGCAGCCACAGCTGAACCTACCGAGCCTCGATGAAGCAAGTGGCATTGGAACCACCATTTGCGACAACCAGCTTGTGCTCATCTGTCTCGTGATGGTGGGGCTTATCATGTACTGCATCAACCTCGTCATCAGTCTGTTCAGGATTTTCGAAAAGGTGAAATACCATGCTGGTACGAGACGACGCACATGAGTTTATTGGTATACCCTCGCCTTTCACTTTCCCCCTGTTTTATCAGTTGGTTACTACGTTTCTTTACCCTCGTTATTAGGACTTTCAAAGTTGTACTATAGTCATACATACTGTGTATTCGTAAGTCAATCAATCACCCCATGATTCATTCGTTAGGTATTGCGAGCTCTTTTCCCCCCTATCCCTACCGGAGGATGCTGCTAGAAGAGGTACGTCTCTCCTCTCATGGTAGGACGGCTGCTGGATAATGCAAACTGGATCCCGCCATCGACAGAAGAATTATTATTGACGCAGCATCTAATGGCCGGCAAGCGCTGGTCATGCAGACGTTGCCGCGTTGCCAGCAAGCAACTCAAATATGTTTAGTTGAGGAAAAACGTAATTACCCCTGCTTGTTCCCCCCCATATGAATCCGGACGACTGGGATAACCTGCGGAGTCCGGACAGTGTTGCGCAATCTGGGACAATCCTCCCGACATAATTGATAACGGTCAATCGAGGATTCAGAACTAAGAGCGCCGAATGAGGTAAGAATGGGCTGAACACAGTGAAAGACGTCGATGAGTCTCGTTTTCTGGCTGTTGAGACGCGAAAACGCCGGTTGTTGTTTTCAACAAGTACTGAACTGCAGTAACATCACAAAAGTTGCAGAAAGTTGACATTGCCCGATATGTATGGTACCGCTTGGTAACACATGACACATCAACGACACGTCATATCTGTGATGTCACATGCGACTACATGCTATGTCTGACCAAAACCCTGTCCGTCATAGTAGATATACAACATGTTTTGTAGACATCGTCCAGACAATATAAGACACATCAATGTCTGGTTGAGGATTGAAACTGCAAGTGCCTGGCTGTGCCTACAGTGCTCCTCTTGCACCCAAAATCATTCAGTTACTCTTCATATGTAATGACACGGTCTAAAGTTGTTGGTATAAATACGGTGTAGGAGTACAAACCATGCAGTCTAAATCGCAGCATAGTGATAGTCTGTAAAAGAAAAAAGATGGTC
>KN819323.1:1256395-1341891 GCA_000827475.1 Paxillus involutus ATCC 200175
GTGAGTGTTTCTATAGTGAAGTTCTCGCGTCGCTCAGTCTCGGACAGCTCAATATGGGCTTCCGATTGGTCTCGCTGCATCAATTTGCATCGTCACGTTGGCTGCCATTGACTTCTCCTCGCATTCCTCAGCTTCAGACAGCTCGTTCTTTGCTTCGTAACCGACGGTCATTATTCATTGCTGGATTGCAAATCGTACGCTGTCTTGTTATGTCTACGTGTAGTAATCCAATACATTAAGTGTCTGCATATGTCTACCTGAGGGGCAGTGTCTTACACTATCTGAATATGTTTGGATGTAGCAACTAGTGTCTGAAAAAAAGTGTTACCGTCTATAAGAAAAAAGCCGCGAGCTGAAAATAGCATCACGAGCTGAAAATCAGTGTCGCTATCTGCAAAAACGATCGCTAGGA
The DNA here is from genome assembly GCA_000827475.1 of Paxillus involutus ATCC 200175. Taxonomy (NCBI): domain Eukaryota; kingdom Fungi; phylum Basidiomycota; class Agaricomycetes; order Boletales; family Paxillaceae; genus Paxillus; species Paxillus involutus. Next base: position 1,256,808 of record KN819323.1, read on the forward strand.
TGATTAGACATTACCTACCATAAATACGACATATACGACAGGCACGACACTGTAGATATACCGCAGATATATCACGATATAGGTATGTCTAATAATCTCTGAACTCTGCAATTTTTGTGATGAACGAATACGGGTAACGTTACAGTTTATAAACAGCCTAATCTGTTCTTCACACGAGCGACCGAATACCACAAGGATCCAATAGCCGCCATGCTCTCTGCTCAGTGCCTTCAAGTTCAGAGACACCGAATCAGATGAGCGCAGTGTCCGAAGACCATGAACAACCAATGTCCCAGTTACAACCACGGAAATTGAAGGCCAGTGACTATGCTATTGGCATATTTCTTCTCGTTGTGGTTGCCTTTCTCTGGACTTCATCCAACTTCGTGACCCAGGTAGGTCAAGCAAGCCTCTTGATAACAGGGCTCGCTGACGCCTTTCCAGTACATGTTCACCGGTGGTTATGAGAAGCCTTTCATGTAAGTTTCCAACACACGCAGAATTCTTCAAGCAAGTTGCACGCCCTTGACGGCTAACAATAGGATAACGTATCTGAGTACCGCTGCCTTCACATTCTATCTGCTACCCTTCTACCTGCGAAAGACGTTCAGGGGCAGCTTTGCTCGGTGGAGCCATGCCAAGTAAGCCCACAGGTCAAAGACGTTAACCCTGGAGCTCGCTGACCAGGACCCCAAGTTATCAGCTTCTCTCTCCAGACTTTTCGAGTGAACCTGAGTCCACTGTGCGTGTTATTCGCCATGTCCACATGCATGCATAATCACAGCGTTTTACAGGTCCCTCAGTCGTTGAAGGTTGATGATCGCCTCACTCCCAAGGAGACGGCGAAGCTTGCTCTCTACTTCTGCTTCCTCTGGTTCATCGCTAACTGGTCTCTGAACGCTGCCCTTGCATACACAAGCGTGGCAAGCGCAACCGTGCTATCGAGCATGAGCGGTAGGTGCAAAGTCTCTAACTTAAATAGATAGAGTCTGATAGCCTAACAGGTATATTTACGTTGGCGGTTGGTCGCATATTTCGGGTAGAAACACTGACGCTAGTCAAAATCGGCGCGGTTTTGACAAGGTATGAGGTTGTCTAATTCCATTCGCAAAACTCACTGGCTTTAGTTTTGGAGGTGTGGTCCTGGTATCACTGTCAGACTCGTCGTCTGGTCAAGTACCCGAGCCTACTGCCAACATCCAATCCTTCAATGTTCTTGCCGTGGTGGGAGATATCCTTGCCTTACTTTCGGCCCTCTTCTACGCGATGTATTTGATCCTCCTGAAAGTGAAGATTAAGGAAGAGTCACGGATAGATATGCAACTGTTCTTCGGTTACGTGGGTCTTTTTAATATTGTGCTCTGCTGGCCAATTGGTCTTCTCCTGCACTGGTTCGGAGTGGAGGACTTGGAACTCCCAGACACCAAGCACGCCGTCGTCGCCATTCTTATCAACGTATGCGTCCCGCAGTGTGCTTGGTGTTTCCAGATACTCACTCACTTGGCTGGTAGATGATCATCACACTATTAAGTGACTACATCTACGTCATTGCGATGCTCAAGACCACGCCACTCGTAGCTACCATTGGCCTCAGTTTAACCATACCCTTGGCTGTGATCGGCGACTATTTCCTCAGCAAACCCGCTGCCTTCCAGGTGCTGTTAGGCGCCGTGCTTGTCACTGCTGGGTTCATCGTGGTTGGAGTGGAGGACTCGAATCCGAGGGAGAGGGATGATCTGCTGGCTCAGGATCTTGTTGATGAGGGGCGAGGGCAACAGGCACTACTGCGCCTGGAGGGAGCAACTCCGTTGGAATCACAAGCCACCACATCTCTTTAGCATTTGCCATTTGCACGCATTTAGACAGTTCGTTGTATCACAATTTCTTGACCAAGTTCTCCACGACGATGAAGGATATTTGATTCACGCTGTTTGTAGTTGTTGAGACAGTCAGGCATCACATGCATCACAGCTGGTGCTAGCATCGTAGCAGGGCGCGGGACCGTCTTAACTTGCTGGTCAGTCTACTTAAACTCTCGATGCCGATGAGGCAAAACTAAAAAGACCAGGTTTGCCTCGCTGCGAGGCTTTCACAAATATCAGATCCCGATCCGATGGTAGAGAGTCGTTTCACGCACAATGAACCCACTAGCGCACTGATTTTCTCCAAAAGCCTAGGGAACGCAGGGCACGCGTTGGAGCCCATCAGCCTTCTGTGAAACTGGCAAAACGTCAGTTTGCAGTCCAAGAGAATGCAGTCGAGGCGGTAGAAGTTGGCGCTGCTGCAGAAGTATCGGTAAGAAGCCACTTCCCACCCTTGTATGCGCCTACGAGGCTATCGTGCATGATCCAGGGCCAGGAAATTATCGACTCGTTAAACGAGGCGCCTCCGGTCGTAGGCAAGAAGACGAAACAAAAGCTTAAACACGAAGCCTTCATTGATAGTAAGGACAGGGCGCCTGATCGCTTGACGGGTGCTAAAACCAGCATATCCAGGACTCAAATCACCGATCACCCCTTACACAAAGGCACAGAGGCGGCGCTTCAACAGGAAGCAACGCGAACAAGTAGGCGGTGGCCTCGGCTCCATTCAGGCAGTTATATCTGCGTTAGAGGAAAAGGAGCCATCTCCAGAGTCGGAAAAGGCCCAACAACCAAATGATCATTCTCAACCACAACCGACCAAAGCAAAGGCAAAAGCTGGCCCGATGGGAGCGGGTAAAGGTGTTCCTCTTACCAAGTCCCAGAGGAAGCGCGCTTTGTGAGTTTGCGAAGCACGTTCTCCTGAAACTGGACCAACATCGCTATTTTCAGAGATATGGAACGGCTACGACATCCACTCATTTTGTCAAATCCCGAATTTGCCGCGAATCCGTTCCAAACTATCCGCACACATGCACAAAACACGTTGGAGAAATACGTGCCATCCGTTTGAACCATTGCTATCATGTTCCCTAACGTTCATATAATTGGCCTCTCAACCATGTGTACTTAGAAGCTTACACCTTCGCAACACCGAGTATCATATCCAAACTCAGCAACTCGGCTTTCTATTAAATAAGCTGTTACACAGGTCATAACAAACAGCATCTCATATAATATGGGTATGTGTCGCTTATCGTACTAAAAATGCATATCCACAGGAATACAGCGATTATCTTAGAGGGAAAATGAAGAGGGTCCCATCTTAGTTTGAGACTCGATGAGAGTGAGGAAAGGTGATAAGTGGCCTTAAGCTTCTGGATCGTCCCCAGCTCTGCTCATGCCAGCACTCCAAACGGTGCTGCCACTTCCACCGCCGCTTCTCCTACTCCTGCGGCTCCTCCACTCTTCCCCAAGGCCTCTCATCGGAGCTAGCTCCGTAAATCCACCTGTGCCCCCTCTGGCGATCTCCTCGCTTAGATTGCGCTCGTGAGCATCCAGCGATGCCAAAGTATTCTCGGCTTCTGATTGCTCCAGGGCTTCCTGTGTAAGCTCTGCTCTGCCGTTGCGAGAGATCCCAAGTCCATATGGAGAGTGATTCTGCATAGAAGGCCCTGAGTTGATCGAGGAAGTGTCAGAGTGCCCTGTGGTCGAACGTGATCTGAAAATCGAGAAGCGCGTGCCTGGCGTTGCGGTCACGGGTGGGCTTGCTGGGGAAGAGTAACTCTTCTGCATCGGCACGGCAGCCGGAGAGCCAATCGAGCTGATGGGTGAAGGGGCAGGTTTTTCGATGCCCATCAACTTCATGGTCGCGCGGAGGCGTTCCCGCTCTCGTCTATCTTCTTCGTCTTCAAATGTTTCCAATTTACGAGCACCCGTGACAGATGTGGCGCCGGGTTTCAGAGTCAAGGGCCGCAAACTCTCGGCTTTCTTCTCGTTTCCTCCGAACATTGAGAGGCTCTTCCAATCAAAAGATAATGAGCGACGCTGTGCTTTAGTGGTAACACCAGAGGAGGAGGTAAGAGGTGGTGTGGCTGTCGCGGGTTGCTCTAGAGGACTGATGGTTACAGGGTTGGAAGATGCACGACCAAAGATTGCTGATTGAGGGCGCTGCTTGAAGGACTTCGTGGGTGCAGTGGAGTTACTAGTTTCTGAAGGTGCAGGCGCGGTGGTGGAAGTGGTGGTGGTGGTGGTGGTAGTGGTGGTAGTATTTGGTTGCTTTTCATAGTCTACCGCGAGCACGTGCTCAAACCCCTCTTCTGCAATGATCCGATCGATGATTTTCGACGCGTACAACGACAAGGCCTTGTTTGCGTCCCTCAGAGACTTGACTTCCGTGCGCAGGGCCTCTATATCATTTGAAGACGAGACTTGATCGTGCGATTCCGAGGACGAGATTTTCCTTGCTTCGCCGGAACCCTTCTTTTTCCTACTCTTGCTATTGAGAACAGCATCGACCGAATGTCCCGAGAGGATGTCTTTGTTCTCTGCACGGCCTAGTTCTGCAGCGAGGTCGAGACCAGGACCAGTGATAGGAAGGTCTGCCAAGGATTCGCCTCGGGGGGCACGGCTTGGAGAATGTGACGCAGATCCGTTTCTGCGGGCGTGTCGTCCAAGACGACGCGGCGACTCGGTAGCATGACGATCGATTGAGTAACCCAGCATTTCCTGCTCCTCCCCTGCCTCCTCGTCAACTCTATCCAAGGCATTTCTGGCAGCGCTCTGTAAAGAGCCAACGTCATTGTCATCGCCCACATCGTCGTCGTCGTCGTCATCCAAGCCTGAAGTTGAGCTAGGAGCACCACCGACTTGCTTCATGAGGTCGAATTGTCCGCTTAGCGTCTTCTCTCTCAGGAGGATCATGTAACTTTCGTTCTCCTCCTGCAGATGATTGTTTACTCTTTTCAAGTCAACAAGTTGTGTCTGCAGGAGTACGAGGGTGCTTTGCAACGATGAGTATGAAGTTGAGAGTGTTGATAGTTCTAGGCGGAGAGCTGTCATCTCTGCTGGTTCGCTATCATGGTCGTCCAGAGCCTGTGTTTGAACCGGGATCGATTCAAATGGCTCGCTTAGAGAATCAGTCTCTTCCACAACCATCTCTGGCTCGCTCTCAACAGACCGAATGGGCTCCGGCTGCCTGCGAGCTTGCGTAAGGGATTGGATGCGAGATTTGAGGTGCTGCTCGTTATCGTAAAATGCTTGACGCTCGGCTTCAAAGGTCGACGTCTGGGAGTACCGGGTAATGATTTTGTCAGTAGTTGAGCTAGCGTAATGATTTGTTGGGCACCTGTCCGTTGTAGCGCCTTTGGAGGTCCCTCTTCTCCTTCTCCAGCTCGCGAACTTGAGCCCTCAGCTTGTCAGAAACTTCGACACGAGCAGCCATTTCCTCCTCCATCCGGGCCTGATCAGCGTACAGGTCATTAAACCTAGATTCAGCCACGTTTAATGATGACACTAAATTGTCATTCTCGCTCGTGAGAGTGGCAATAGTCTGATCTTTATTTTGTAATTGAACCAAGAGCTGGGAAAGGGTCAGAAAGCTCGGGAGGTATTGGAAACGGGGTACGAACTTGTTCCTTTTGTTCCGTCTCATGCTTGAGCGACGCAGATAGCACGTCGCGTGAGTCGGAAGTGGAACCCAGTGACCCGGAAGGTCCTTTGACGGAAGTTCGACGAGAAACACCCGAGGAACTGTTGGAACGCGCGGTGGGGAGCGCTGAACGAGCTGATGATGCGCTCCTTATCACGGAGGCAGCGGGAGGCGACGTAGATGCGGTATGCAACGATCTCCGGGAAGGCGGGGCAGTCGAGGTGGCCATGTACTAGATAGTTACTTGGGGTAAATATTGAGAGAGCGTGTCGTTGTTGAGGCTGTTCTCCAAAAAGTTCGTACAGGGTTAGGTTGCCAGCACACAATACATGCAGAAGAGCAACTGTGCAGGGTAGAGAATATTCTTCCTGTGCAAGGCGTGGTTATTACTGCATCACTTTGATGGTCCTCGCATGCGACTTTACCCTTTTCGGATTGCTAAAGAGACTTTGCAACTGTTAGTGCTAGCTAGCGAGAGGTTGTTTCTGTTTTGCTCACCGCACGACAACCTGCACCACCATAATACATACATATACTCAGCCATCCTGGACCCGGGCAAATGGATCTCGAAGAAATTGGGACTGAATCACTACAGGATGCAGGTCTTTTCCAGTCCTTCTAGTGAAAGGTAATTAGCTCATGGTAACCAGCTCTTGACATCTGTTAGGTACTATAGTACGACTTTCTATGTGTTGCAAGATTCCAGTCCGACACTAATGTGGCGTCCTTAGCATCTCCATCACCGCCCATCTTTGGGCTGCCAGCCATAAACCGTGGAGAAGTGATCGAGATCCAAGGGCCTGCGTCGTCAGGGAAGACGCACCTCCTCTACCACATTCTGTTGAATTGTCTCATCCCCAAGTCGGACCATACAACCCCAGTGGCTGTTGGAGGTCGTGGGATGTCTGCAATCGTTTACGACACAGACTTGTCCTTCATTGTCCAGCGATTGCGCCACCTTCTTCTGACACGTATATCGCATCTTCTGCCTCTTTCCGACGAAAGTGAGAAGGAGGAGATTGTACGACAGTCTCTTGTGCGCTTGCACGTGTTTCGTCCAACGTCCCTCTTGCAGCTTGCGACTTCCCTCAAGAATCTCCCGCTATATCACGCTTCACACATGCCAAACGACGAAATAGGGGTTCTTGCTATTGATTCCATGAGCACCTTTTATTGGGGGGAGCGTTTCTCTGCAGAACGGATGCGTAACGTTGCGCCGGAAAAAGCAAGGAGCATGTCAGGACTGGCATTTATTCCACCACTATATCATATATTGAACGCCATTCAGAGCGTGCGGCTCTCACACGGCCCACTTATCGTTCTAACCAGCTGGGCACTCGGTCAAGACAACGCAGCATCTCGTTTCGGAATGCCGTACAAGCAACATCTTCATCCTTTTCCGACACTTGACGTGGTGGACCTTGGCGCCAAGGTAGCGAAGAATACCGATCATATCTCACTTGCATCTCCGTTCCATCTTATGCACAACATCTCCTTATCATCTCCGCCACCGGCCCCGTTCCTTCCTGATACGCCACTCGACGATGCACTACGGCAGGAAGCACAATATAGGAAAAAAGTTGTTGAGAAGGGAGAAGTATTTTGTTTGGTCAGGTCGTCTGGGACTCGGGACACCAGTCACTTCACGTTCTACATCACGAACGAGGACATTGTTATCCAGCAGTCAGGGTCCCAAAGTAATTGAATCCAGTCCTAGTTTTCGAGATAGATGCTACACTAGTACGCATTTACAGTTGCCAAAGAACAATCAAAACACATTATGGACACTAGCATTTACGGTACGTAATATGTACTGGGGGTGTATGTGCAGACAATAAGTTAATTAGTGTGTAGAACAGTAGGTTAGTTACAAAGATAATCGCACGGTGAACAGTCCATGTCCGTCGTTCATTGCAGAGAAGCGTAGATGTCATCCAGACGCGCCTTGTAAGCATCCTCAACCGCCTGCCGCCTGATATTCCCTTTCGTCGCCGTCCTGGGAAGTGACTTTGGCGGAGCAATGACAATCAACTCCTGCGATGTGATACGCTCGTGAAGGTAGCGTCTAGAGTGGAAAGGTCGGGTTTTACGAATTATTTCCCTCTTGAGTTTGTCGTGATCTAACCCGGGCGCTGGCTCAACGAACAGTGCCGGAGATGGCCTGCCAGTGCCCACGACAATACATTCTTCGATTAGTTCGCCGCAAGTCGTACGAAGGTTATCTTCAATGGCTCTGCGAAGATATCGTAAATGCGCTGTGTTGTGGGATCGTGAATCGGAATGAACATACTTTGTATCGCAACGCAGGCTGTTTTCACTCTTGATCCAATCGTCGTTACGACCACGAAAGGCAAACGAACCTGGAGCCATCTCTTGGAATAGATCGCCAGTATGGAATTGGCCATCCCTGCTCCTCAGGGAGGGATCTGGGCAATCGCCAGAGTCGGCCAAGATCACCAACTCCAGTAACTGATTTGACGACTGATGGCCCGACTCCAGCTGGTTGTCGGCATCGATGGGAGCGAATGCGTAAGAAGTGCCCGGGATGGCACGAAGTAGAGCTGCGTCTCGGCCTCTACCGCCAATGGAGAGAAGCATGGCGCCACATTCCGTACTTCCAAAGAGATTCTGCGGAGGTTCTTAGGACGAAGCTCTCACAATACAAGATACACAACATACCTTCAGCTTGAGTCCACTGCGATAGCCAAATTCCTCATCCTCACGGTTAAGAGGCAGACCACTGAAGAGGACCTCGTCGAGGCCCTGAAGGCATCCGAGAAGCTTTGGATGTGAACGAGAATTGCGCAGGTGGATGGAAAGGAAGGTTGAAAATTGGTTCAAGCGGTTGAGATGACACCGGTGCACCATATCGATCAACTCCTCAGAGGAGAAGGCAATTTTGCTAGGTTGGATAGTGCAGGTTCCGTGTCGAAGAGAACCGATCAACACTTTGAAGAATAGCAAGTCAAGACCATAACAGCGAAGACGTGGTGCTAGTACTCACTGAAAGTTTGGGCGATGTGACACATACTACCCCTACGAAAAGTTAGATTGGTTTCAGCATGTATAAGCTGTCTGCAACACTCACATCCAAGTAGTGACGTCTTGACGCTGTGGATCACGAGGAGCACAAGTGAATTCGGCCTTGTTCACCATGGCATTCAACCATCGCTGACCACAAGGGACAAGTTTTGGGCTTCCCGATGTGGAACCGCTTGTGTGGAAGATGAAGACCATCTGATCACCATTCTTAGGGGTGGAAAGCGGTGGCAATAGTTCCTTGGAAGTCTCCATATCGTCTTTTCCTATTGCGAGGAAGGCCGATACAGGAAAGTTTGAGGTCATTGCTGCAAATTCGGGAGCGAATATCACAGCGCGAGCATTTGCCTTGTGGAGCAATTCGAGGACTACGTCAGGATTTGGAAGCCGTATGCTGAATAATTGTGGGACATAGCCAGCTCTTGAGATACCATATATGTGAAGAACGTCCTGGTAGGTCATCCCCGCAAGCCTGCACGGGGTCAGAAGGACGGACGAGGGACAGCTTCTCGAACTCACCAAAGGCCGACCACTGAGCGCTCTGGAATACGATGGGATGCTAGCACCCTGCGATAGTAGCGTGCGGTGTGTTCGACATCTTCCTTGAACTGACGATATGATATTGACAGCCACTCATATACCTGAGTGGTTGAACTCGGATTTGATCGGGGCACTCTGAAGGCGGGAGCAGAGGGGTAGAGCAACGAACTTTGCTCGAGGACTGTAAGGTGGGATTTGTACGAAGGCATGAGAGGGGGAAAATGGGTTTGGAGAATACAGGAGGAGAGAGGAGCGAGCCTTTATATACATGCTGTACACGGATCCAAGTCTCGAGTCAGAGCGCCCCGGAACGGAGATGTTGACGAATGCGGGTGGCAGTAAGAGGATGTTAAGGCTTCCGCGAACACGAATAGCCTCCGTAACGGTGATAGGGCAGATGTTGAAACATGCCGCAGGCACCGCAGTGTTGTTGGAAAGTTAGATCTGTGACTTGGCGCCGTAAAAGGATAGACGGAAACTGACTGGGTCGGGTGGCACAAGATTAGACAAGGAACCTTTTGTGAGAACAGGTCGGCTGAATGGGATTGCCGCGTCAGACCTCGGAAGTGAAAAATGACTCAAGGGGATACTTAGCCACCACTCGTAAAGGGCACAGGCTCGCCATTTCTGAAAATAAAAAAAGACCATAAGTGGATGCTCAAACAGCATGTCAGCGCCTCTGATACCAAGTTACACACCGACCGATGCAAGTGCGAAAAAAAACTGGCTCTTTCTCCGCGTATAACGGAACGTTACACCAGGGACGGGCCTCACGTGGAGTATTGAGCGTCTATCGTAAGGAGAACGGCTAGCCAACATGCACAACTCACCATCATATACACTGCCCGTTTCCCGAAATTACAGCCCCCTTTCAAATTAAGTCGACCATTCATCCATTCAAGGCAATCGTCGTTAGGTCACTTTCATGACGTCTGCCACTTTGTAAGGGATGGCAAACGGGAGTGAGTAATGACTGCCCTACTACACAACTTACCGAGTACTCGGCGAGTCATAGACAACGCTGAAACGAGTACTAGCTGCAAGTTCCAGGTATGGGCGCTGAGGCCTGAGGGGTTTATTGAAACGCTCGCCGCCCAGTGTAGTAATGGATGGGCCGCCAAGTGGACCTGTGTTCTGCTTGGAGCGACTCGGAAATCCACTCAGGGCAAGGGCCAGCTCTGCACAGCAAAAGCAGCCGGAATCAAAGATCTTGGTCTAGCCCAGACTCAGATCAGCGAAAAAAAAGGTCGAGAGTAACTTGAAGAGGTGAAGAGAGGTGACCGATTGCGGCGTGACCACGACCCCTGCCGTAATTGATATCCCTGCTGGTAGTCAGGAAATTCAAGTTGGAGGACAACCGAGGCTGTTCGAATGCCCCACGTGTTTGAGTCATGCCACATGTTAACTTGGTAGATTGCGCAGCTTGGATAGAATTAACCCTCATCAAACTGGCCACTGGAATGGTCTCGCTACTGGATGGCGAGATGGATGTATATGTGATCGGCGAGGGCTGTGGTGACTCCAGCTGGCTGTCCAGCCCCGTCCACCGTGACAAGTCTGCTCAGAGTGCCAGGTACAAAACAACGTCACGAACGCTCCAAGATGGCCGTTAACGTTGCTTGGAGTGGAGATCCGAGATGAGCCCATCGATGAGGACCAACGTTGTCATTAGCTGATCATGATTCCGTCCTGCTTGTTCGTATGCCATAGTATGTATTGTGGGCCTGTCGTCAAAACCAAGTGCGGTAACCCGTCTTCTGCGTCATCAACCCCACATACAACGTAACTCCCTTTCGTCCTCCCATGTCGACCCAGGTTGACCCCGAGGCGTAGACCCCTCGTCCCACGCCCGTACGTTAGGAATTGAGGAACGCACAGCAACTACATCGAATACCCCCCTGAACCGGCGATCTACAAGATGCGGATAAGTCTGCGATCACCGACGTTGATTTACTTGTGTCAAGGAGCCGTGTCACGGGTATCACGTTGAGCAAGTTGTTTCAGGTTGTTTCATCCTTATGGGCCAACTGGTTTTCGAGCAAAATATTCCTCTGTTTGATCAGCGTCGGACCCACGGCCGTCGCGATCGTCTTCTTCGTATGTCTGGTTTATGATGGTCGTAGTTTTCTTCAAACTACTCCTGACGCATTCAAAGTTCAAACACGCTAGGAGAAGGGGTGTTTTGATCGACCAAAGATGCCGATTCAAAGTCGGACGAGAGCTACGCCCACCCTAATCTCAATCGTTAAGGAATTACTCTAAGCTTGAGCTTGGGTCACTGAGGCCGCATGCATAACTTGGAGAGAGTTGATGTAGAAGTTGATGATGCGCGGCACAGGATTGCCACATAAATACTCCCGGCCATTGCCGAGCCTGGCTTGAACTTGTGCGTGGACTTTGCAAACTTGTCAAATGCGCTCTCGAGGGAGTACCAAGTTCGCTACACGAATCCGCGACCATAAATTCCCTGGCACAGGTAGGACGTTCGTTTCAATGTTCAAAAGTAACTTTGAACCCTCATACTGCTTGTTTTTAACGTCGTTTAGCTTCATCAGACCACAGTGGTGGACGTGACAGCCTCACCCATTCTGGCTGTCCATGCTAAGGGGAGCTGGCCGTATTCACAGCCAGCACATCAAGCAAGCCCTGCTCACTCTCGGGAAACTCCACGAAATTGTCCCGACGTCACGTCCTTCCAGTCATTTTATCCATTCATCATGTTCCTCACCCGCGGCGACAGTATTCCAGGCACTTGCGGTCAACAAAGACCATGCTGGGTACGTTTCAGAAGACAGGTCCATAGCCCACGTCCGCCAAGGGCCCCACGTTACATCGTTGAATCCTACACTGCCACCACCATCGACTTCGCGTCGTCACAGATCATGCGGTCTTGCAAAACATCCCGGTCAGTACCCGTCCGGGGTCATAGATGTCATCGACGAGTTTGCTCGCGGAACCAAAGAGGAGATCAAGGTTATGGCAAAGGATATTATGTTCTCCCCGGACATTCGCCAGTATTTTCGTCAACGGGAATCTGCCAGACGTTTGGCTCAATTTCTGGCATCAACATCGCGACCTTCAAGAGCTCAGTCTGTCATGATTCTTGCGCATATGCTGGGCTGTCGCTTCAAACCAAATCACTTCGAAAGCATCGTTCACCAGCTCTCATTGAAAGAGTACTGGACTTTTATCGCCCCGCTCGTATCCCTCGCAAGGCATCAATGTGGCAGGACGACAACTCGTCTTCTCAATTGGAAGATGAGAGCATTCATAGAGTGTCAGCGTTTCAATTGTTTAGATCAAGTACTGGAGGAATTTGCACGGGACAACGTCCAACCCATTCGGAGGACCTTTCATCTTCTGGTTTCCGGACATCTCCGCAACCGAGACCTAAACTCTGCGAAGAGAGGTTTGGAGATCATGGAGAAAGCTGGTTTTCCTGTCGATGCCTCCACTCACGCGCTCATCGTTACCGCATACCGATCTTTAGGCGCGGACCCGCAGGTCCACGCTTTGGCCTTCCAAGCCCTGCGTCATGTCGATGCTCGAACGTCCACTCGGGTACTCAACAGCATCATACAACACTTGTTAGATATCGGCGACGAGCGCAGTGCAGCAGATTACATCAAGCACTTGGGCCCTGTTGCTACTTCAAAAGAAGCTATCCACAAACTTGGAGACACTATCACAGGGGCCGACGGCGTTACATCCTCACTCATTCATACTTCCCCGAATCTATCCGAACTACCCCTAATCCCCCCAGACGCAGCCACGTTCACTATCTTGATCAATTACTTGGCTGGCCAGCGTCATTTCCATCGAGTCCACAGAGTACTGCATCAGATGGTGGAGGCCAACGTCAAACCCGACACCGGCATCGTAGCTGCCCTCATTCGCACCTATTGTCTCAGTGGTCATGATGACATAGCTGTGAGCCTGGTGGCTGCGATGCTCGATTCAGAGGCGGATGCTCGTAGTCTTATCGCCTCTCTCCGCGTAAAATGGGTACCCCGCACCCCTATCAATGTAAAGGGTATCAGCTTAACTGTACATGTCTTCAACGCTATTCTGGGTCGTGTCATGGAGATCCGCGGACTCGGTGGCGCAAGATTCATCTTTCGTATCATGCGATCCAAAGGCATTCAACCCAATGAGACCACCATTGAAGTGTTTCTCGAATCTCTTCATCACATGGAACACGTAACACCATGCCAGCTCATACGGGTTCTTCGGAGTATGTCCCTGGCTACGTATGGCCCCACCATCAGACATCTCAACATAATCCTTCGCAATGTCTTGCGCCGAGAGAAGCATCTGGCTTATGGAAGCGGATGGGATGTCACTGCGTCAAAGTTCTCGCCCACTAGAGAATACAAGGCCACATTTCCAGAGGGTCATATTCTCCTAAACGCCGAGAACTTTGATCCCAGCAGTGGTCTCGCACGTCCCCACCATTTGCGATACGACTCTTTGTTGCGACCAATCATTCTTGCTCTCTCCCGCAAGGCAGTCAAGAGTGATCGAACGACCATCGCAATGCGTCTCAAGCATGAAGGTATCATCGATCCAACTCTCGGGGCGGCGAAGGCCGTCTTTAGTCATATGATTGACCATGGCATGCATCCTAACCGGTATCACTACACTTCTCTTATGGACGGTTACGCGAGGGCCGGCAACATGCGCGATGCTGAGCACGTCATGCGGTCTGCCAAGGAAGCGGGTTTCGAGCCAGAGGTGGTGATGTATACTGTGCTCATCTCCGGGTATGGACGTGAGGGGAAACCGGAGTTGGCGATGAGGGTTTTCCGTTCGATGGTCTCCGCTGGTGTCGCGCCCGACATACCAGCCATCGATGCTCTGGCGCATGGATACTTTGCCGTTGGGGCATATTCGGTCGCGAGGAAGGTTCTGCTTGAGCTGTGGCCACAAGTCAAGCCCTTTCCAAGCGAGCTTCAAAATGCATCTCTCCAGCAGTTGGCACGCGCTTTCCGTCACACGGAACATCCCAGAGCAGCTGGCAAGGAGCCTCTGACCCAGTCGGATCGAAGTTTGTTCTCCTCAAAGCTTCGCGGGGTGTTGCGAGAGTGGAAGTATTCGCAGCGCCTCCGGGTGCCGAGTACTTTTTCCGCGCCGTCGCAGCCAGGGCATTAGACAGTTATCAATCACAGTACACAGTGCTTGTTACAAGGGAAAATACCTAATCGATTCGACGAGCTGGAATTACAATTTACAAACTACCTACATGTCCTAAATAATGAGTAAAAAACCGTCTCAACGCATTATCGCGTGTGGGCGAACTTCTGGTCCAATAGTCGTAGAGCCTCTCTGACACCGTCTGCATTGACCTCTCTCATCCTCCGTCGTCCGCACTCGATAAGAATGTGCTGAGGAACGAGCCGCGGCGGTGACTCACGCTGCCTTTGCTTTTGGTGAAAGTATTCGTGCGGGTCTGTGAGCAACACAGACTGGTCTTCTCCAACGGTGGTTGACCCGAGGTGGGAAGGCCCTGCCTCGCGTTCCGGCATGATAGACCCTAGTGCAGGTGATACGACAACGCGAGATCCGGTACACCTTGATCTGCGCGCCACCACTTCTGCCAAGAGCGTCAAGTCTGCAAAAGCTACGTTGGGATGCGACTTGAGCTGACGCCATGCAGCATCCGTTGGTATGGTTTCAGGGCTACGCGCAGAGTTTGTCGAGGAAATGATAGGTGCAATGCCGCACGAACCGCATTTGCTGATGTCACCGCAACAGCCCCCAACCAAAATTTTATCAGCTTGACTTGTTCTCCTCGGGCAATCGACGCAAGGCGAGGAGGAGTTTACTGTGTGGTCGATGGCCTGGCAGAATGCCTTGCCAAAATCGTCTCCAGAGCAAGCCATACAGTTCTCGGGGTCACCTGAACACTTGGGAGTGGAAGACGACGAAGACGAGGCAAAGGGGGTGACTGGAAATACTTGACTTGTCCTAGGAGCGCCTGTCCTACGCCGAATGGGAACGGGTGCTTGGAAAGCTGGCAGATTGTCGAGTATGCTCATATTGGGAGGAGGGGGGGCGCCAAGATGGACGGATTGGTCCAACGACACGATTGACTGCTGGTCGAGCTTATCGCCTTGAAGGGGAAGCTGTTGGATGCCATTGCTACCGCTCAGCGTCTCGTTCACCACTTGATGCATGGCCATTTCTCTGCATACACAAGGCACATCTGGGCTGCACAGAATGCAGGCGAAGGAGTCGACAGGGTCTTCCGTATCGACGGCACCAGTTGGTGTACTTGGTGTGGCAAACGTGAGCATGTTATTGATTGGAGGGGGAGGTGTGGGAAAACCAGAGTGTCGAGAGTGGCCTTCGTGTACCGCAGAAGAAAAGCCGCCAGTGGCAGCATTGTCGGGAGAAGACGCCAGCGAAGATGATGATGATGGAAAGGGACCGAAAGAAAGGGTAGATTGGGGTGTTTCTTGCTTGTCCCCGTCGAAACGAGGACGCTTTCTCGTGGAGCTGTCTGTCGCAGAGAAAGTAGGAGAGTTGGTAGAGGTGTCGTCTCGTACCCGTTTCTTGTCTTTGTCAAGAGATTCCTCACGTTCCTGCTCCAGACGAAAGATTGTCTCCCTGAGGTTCTGATTCTCCTTACGAAGCTCGTCATTCTCTTCTTTCATCTTCTTGGCAATGTTCTGTAGAGCGACATGGCGGTCTATTTCCCCCTGTTCATAGGATTGCAAGCGAGCCTGAAGTTCGGCTAGCTGTGTTTGCTTGCGCTCACGAAAAGCGCGCTGTGCAGCTCTGTACCAGAGTCAGCACCGTTAGCAAGTACCAAGTACCATGCACTTGCCTGTTCTGCACACGCCTCCCAGACGATTCCTCGTCCTGTGTGCCGAGTGTTAGTTAATATATGCCGCACTAGACACGTAGAGACCGACTGCTTCGTCTTTAGGGAGGGTTGGGCCACTGGGGGTCTCCTTCTTTGGCTTTCGGCCGGGCTTAGGTTTTGCGGGAATTACCCATTCCCTTGAGGCTATGGTGGATAGCAGGTGTCAGATGCATGATAGTAGAGCCGATTAAAATGCGTACGCTGTGCCCACAACGTTGAGGAAGAGGTGGATGCAGTCTGGGAAGCAGGAGACAGGCCGATGGGAGGCATGACTGAACTGAAGTTACCGAACCACACTTATTGTTCGACGAGAAGAACTGAAGAGAGTTCAGGACTGGAGAATGCAAGACAAAATGAGCAAGCATACTTTCCGAGTAGAACTTTGATTGGGTTGATTAGATATGGATCCTTTGGTGGTCTTCAAATTCAAGTCGTTGAGTCTATGTCGGAACATGCCCTAGTACTAGTGAGAGTTGTACATAACACAGCCACATTTCAATGACTGCGAGATTATCTTGACATTGAGCACATTATTGATGGTATTGTGCAGGCGTCCCGTACAGCACATCATAACTTGGAGAGTCGAGAGAACTAATCAACGACCTCCTCTTCGATCTGTTCAATGACATCGTCGATCCATTCTTCGATTTCCTCCTTCTCCCCCTCACCTCCACCACTATCAAGTCTCTGTCCCCGGCTGCGCTTCTCATCAGCAATATCGCGCTTGCAACGTGCTCGCCAAGCATTCCATTCATCAACCAGGCGCTTACGATGTGCGATGAGCTCAGCGCTAACGTTGCTCTCGTCGGCAGCATCCTCTTCATCAAACGTGCGACTGTATTCCTTGAGATTCCGTCGTATCTGTCGCTGCTGTTCCTTCGTGAGCAATGAGCGAGGGCGAGGACGCCATATGAATTGCTTGAAGCGATCTAGAATATGCTTCTCGATTTCTTGCCCGCGGAAGTCCCAGATTGCGTATCCATTTTCAAGCTGATGGCAGGGTCAGTATTCAGCAGCCATCCATGCTCTGTTCCACTTGCCGTGTGTCTCCAGGTACTGGCGCTTGTCGCCAAGTATCTCCCACTCGGATCCCATTCTACGTCTGTGACACCATAGTGATCCGCTGAGCCAAGGTGCTGGATACCAGTGCCCCATTCCACGGCCTGCCCTTCTCTGCGTTCTTCGCTATTGAAATCGAGGTCCCAGAACTCAAGTTCGGATTTAGTGGACGAGCCCACAGTTGCAAGAACGACATGCCGTCCTCGTGGTGACCAGCGGATGGTGTTGCTGGTGCGCGATGCAAGGGTACCTGATACAATATTGAAGCCACCGAAGATCACACATTGCGATGAAACGTACGCAGGAGCTTAAAATCGTTTTTGGCTCGGTCGAGTTGATAGAAACTGATGTCAGTTTTGATCGTGATGCCAGGACCGGGGTTACCAAGGTTCGGGTCACTGCTTGAGACAATTGCAAACCGCTCCCCCTTGGGTTCCCACGAGAAGTCCGTTACAGTGTCTAGATACGCAGTCAATGTGAGATAATGCAATAAGTGGAGAAGCCCAACCTTTGAGCTCCACTACTTCCACTGGGAAGTCTTTTTCGCGCACTCGGAAGATTTCGAGGTTGCAGAATATCGATTTCTTGGTTTTTGTGTGACGGTCGACTTTGACGCATAGAAAGTCGCCATGATTCTGCCAATAGAGCTTGCACTATGAAAATTAATTAGCGGCCATGTCTCTCGCTGAAGCAAGATGCTGACCTCTGTAACGTTAAACAGGTTCTTCTGACGCAATATCCGCCTGCTAGGGAACTCCAGGAGGGTGACGCGTGCAGGTTGATTGGCCACTTCGGGTGTCCAGTAAGCCAGCATGTTCTCCTTGGCTTTCTTCGGAGCCTTGCCAGATTTGGCTGCCTTCTCAGCATCGTCCTTGTCCTTGTCACCGTGGGGGCACCAATCGAAATCGACAACACCCTCGATCTTCAGACTCTTCTTGTCGTGGAGACCCATGCTAGGAAGTTCATAGACACTGATTTGCTGACCTGGTGTCACTCGCGCGACGAATTTATCATCAGCACTCCATTTTAGGGCGGGCCACTGCATCTGTTTTTTGACCGAGGGATCCTCACCCTCCAGGAGAGACGTGGGGAAGGTGCGGAGGAGGTGGCCTGATTTAATATCCCAGATGGCGATGTTGTTGCCTTCATCCTCGGGGGAAAAAAACTCAGGTCCTTGTGGGAGGTTTGGAGGTACTGTTATGGGATCATGTGACCAAGTGACCACGTAGTTTTCAGAGGGGGAGAAATCGATCAACTTGACCAAAGGATGAGCAAATCGCTGTTGAGGCTCCCAAGAAGTACCGCCCCACAAGCGAACGCCCTGCCGGAAGAGAGTTGCAAAGTAGGTGCCCAGAGGAGACCAGGAGGCATAGAGTTCCGTCCAGTTCTAAGGATTGTGTCAGTCCATGCATGCGTTCTTCATTTAGCGAGACATACTTTCTTAGAATATGCAATTTCGCATTGAGATGGCTTCCCGTGCCAATGTATCTCTACGTCTTCACCGCGGTAAGTGACATATTGATCGCGCCCGTGTGAGTCTGCAAGCCATGCCCTAAGGTGCTCCTACGATAAAGTCTGAGTACGATGAGGGAGGGGCTTCGTTTCCGCAAACCTTGGGGTGATAATCTTCCGTCTTGGGCTCAACATATGTTTCGTCCATGTTAGCATATTGTTCGATATCGGTAAAACGATTGAGGAGGAAGGTGTGCTTCGAATCGAAGGGATGTCCATGCATGGCACTAACAGCGAAGGCTGCTGCATCTGCGCTCCCCGCGTCGATGAAAATGAAGCTGGACGAGGATTTTCAATACATGGATCCAACAGCGGGAGGACGACGTACCCTTTGCTTTTTCCTGAGGCGTTATCCCAAGGTACGAATATATCATCAGGTTTGATGGCAGCTCCCTTTCTCGTGAACTCCTTGGCAATTTTTGCAAGAAGCTTCTCTAGTTTTGATTTATCGATTACCGGTATGCCATCTGCGACGATGACGTTGTCAAGACCATCGTCCAGGTCGACGTGGTATCTGGTAGTAACCGTGAATATCGGTAGATACGAGGTAATACGACGGCATACTTTTCCTCAATGTCTGTAAAATCGAGTTCATCGTCGAAGGTGTCATGCGAAGTACCGTTTGGGACAGCCATTTTGTGGTGCTCGGCGTTGCCGACGATCTTGAGGCTTGCGAGGGAGAACTTTGAGTTTCAAACTCCGCTTGAGCTCAAACTCAGACACTCCCTCTGCTTTGTTCCTGAGTTTAACCCACCAGTACTATACTACTACTGGTGTGCCATGTAATTTGTAAAGACTGCAAGCTGATAGCAGATGATGATCAACGTTCAACTGGGACGAGAGAGAAAAACTCATCTCGGATACACAGGCACGCTGCGAACGTGTTATCGCAAAATGGCCGTCTCTGATCTTCTGCTTGATACTTGACATAACTGGTTTCAGTGTACTACGCCGCTGATGATAGCCTGGTATCACGGCTTAGCGCTGAACGCTGAACGTTGAACACTCCTGGAACTTGCAATGATGTTCGATGCATGTTCGTGAGCGCAGGTCGTCCTGAAGTTCAAGTTATGGGTAGGCGGTCCACCTCGGTCCACCCAGTCGACGAGCACATGCCGCCGAACATCAATGTGATCCATGGCGGATCTTAACAGCGCTAATCGCTGTCTATTAGTTCCCTACATACTCCCGATAGCACGTGCGTCCCCTCTATAAAACGCATTCCCAGTAGCATGGATGGACGTCCTTGTCTTACGAGAACCCCCCTCCCTTCTGTTCTCGGCCTTCCCTGGATAACTCTCAAAGTTTAATTTTCTGGTACACTTTTCTCTCATGTCGGCCGAGAAAGACGTCCCCACCCTGGAGGCGGAACAGACCACTGATCCCCGAAATGTCTCTGTCAAGCCTCGCGAGACTAATCTCATTATTGCACCTAACAATCTTGCCAAACGAGAATCTCTTAGCGCTTGGCTTACTATCTGTGCAGCGGGCTTTGGCTTAATCAGTGATGGCTGTAAGTCACAGAGTTTCGTGTCAGCGCCGGATTCAAGTTAATATCCGTCCTTTAGATCAAAACAACCTGATGACCATGTCAAATGTAGGCCCATCCCATCCCCCCCTGCTTGTACTCGTCCTAGAGTAGTTCTCTAGGTCATCTTCAAGACACTTTACCCCAAGGACTATACTTCCGCGGTCTCTACGCGGGTATCCAATGCTCTTCTTGTCGGTCAGTTCTTATATACACAGATGCTTCTTTGTAAGTTTGTCTAAACTACACCTCTACCAGGCGCCGTCATCGGGCAAATCTTCGTTGGCTTGATTTGCGACAGAGCCGGTCGCAAGGTTGCCCTTGTTGCCACTACCTTGTTCATCGTTCTCGGTAGTACTCTCGGAACTGCCGCCCATGGTGCTAACGGAAGTGCACAAGGCCTCTTTTGGTTTTTGACTTTCGCCCGTGGAATCACTGGCATCGTAGGTCATTCATCCATTGCACGTGTTTCAGTTGCTCAAATAATTTTTGCAGGGTGTCGGTGGAGAATACCCCGCTTCGTCAACAAGCGCTAGTGAAGCCGCAAACGAGAAAACACAGAAGAATCGCGGTCCAGGTATCCTTACCATTGTTATTTTCCGCCTCAACCATTCACTGCTAACATTCCTCCCAGTCTTTATCATGGTCACAAATTTCGTGCTCTCTGTACGACCTTCATTCTTTCGGGGTCTCTGCGAACTAATGAAACACCTCTGAATTAGTTTGGTGGCCCATTGGCTGTTTCAGTGTTCTTGATCGCACTCTCAGCAGCCGGGGAAAATCACCTTCAGACTGTCTGGCGCGTTTGCTTCGGCGTCGGTATACTCTTGCCTTTGACAGTGCTCGTCTTTCGTTTACGGATGTTGAGCTCCAAACTCTACCGGAAGGGTGCCATTAAACGTAATCTGACATTCAAACTTCGCCTTGGAAGTAGCACTCATCTGTGAGCCAGGTGACGTTCCCTACGGGTTGGTGATAAAACGCTACTGGCGTCCTCTCATCGGTACCTGTGGAGCGTGGTGCGAACACATGTTTGTACAACTAAATGATGGCTAATATGTTGGTCAGGTTCCTTTATGACTTTGTATGCCTTCACTCCCGAGTTCCTGAACTTTTCAATGGCTTGACTGATCTCTTAGGTCACTTTTCCGAACGGCGTGTTCTCGGGAACTATCATCTCCAGTGTGATCCACAACGGCGATATCAAGAAAACTGCTGAATGGCAGCTTTTACTCGGAGCAATAGCCCTGCCTGGCGTCCTCGTCGGCGCTTGGCTCTGCAACCGACTGGGGAGAAGGAACACAGTATGCGACACACGACCCGCATTCATTCAAGCTACTCATCCTCTACCCCTTAGATGATTTTAGGATTCTCTGGATACCTAGTATTTGTAGGTCTTTCTCCTGCTTCCAGCTCATCATTTGCTACAATTGGCACGCCAGGGCCTCATAATTGGTCTCGCATACGATGAAATAACCAACATTATACCCCTCTTTGTAATTTTGTGGGTGTCATCAAAAATCCTTCACTAAACTGAGCTGAGAGCTGTCTTGTAGCTATGGGCTGATGCAGTCGTTTGGTAACCTGGTGCGTCACACTCGAGGTCGATCAGCTTAGTTGTTCAGATGATTACAGGGACCTGGTGATATGCTGGGCCTGACGAGTTCTGAGTAAGTCCATCGCAACTCCCTATTTACCTTGAAACTTAGGGGCCACACCACAGGTCGTATGCAACGCCCGTTCGGTATGACGCTAGCTCACGTTGAGTTGAAGAGACTCAATTTGATTGTCAGTGGAACATGTTACGGCCTTTCTGCAGCCATCGGTAAAACTGGCGCTGCTATTGGGACCCAAGCATTCACGCCTATCCAGAATAATCTCGGAAAACGGTACGAGTACTTCCCTTGCTTTCTTCCTTCTTGCTGATCCAGACAATGAAGTTGGACTTTCATCATCGCCGCTATTTGCGGTATTGCTGGAATCCTTGTGACGTACTTCTTCGTGCCTGACATGACTGGCATTGACCTCGCGGACGAAGATGCCAAATTCATGAAGTACCTCGCAGAGAATGGTTGGCAGGGCGAGGTTGGAGAGGACGACGACAAGGCGTTGATTGGCACATATGCCAGTGAAGACGCCCTGGAGGAGAAGATCTGATATGAGATTAGTATATGTCCGTCACGATGGTATCATATGGGTAGTTCACCGTCTTTGCAACTTTTGAATTGGCGGAGGGTTGAAGATCACGTGCGCACTGAGGATTTCGCGTATTACTACTATTAGACTACAGTTGCTCAGCACATCTTGCCTTGAATGTCTGCTCAGGTTCTCCGGCAGTGCGCGTCTCGTCGTTCTTTGTGTTTCTCGTGTCTACAGTTTCGCCGCGCCAAAGCATACTACTCGCAATCAGCTCTCGCTTTTTCCTCCACCAGCAAACCTCAAAATTCTGAAATTTCCAATGCAGCCGGGACAAGTGCTGTTGGCAAGACACGAACAAAAAACCGGAAAGAGTTCCAGGAGGCGACCACTAATACTCGAAATCCACTGGAACCAACCCGAGTAGACCGTTACCTCGCGTCCATCCGAGCAGCGGGCTTGGAGCCAACGTTGGAAGATGTAGAACGATGTAGGCCAGGAAAGCACTCGCGTCCCGAGTCGCTCCGGTACGCGGAAGAGTATACCAACCTACTGGAGGTACTCTGCCGGTCATTTAGTAAAGACCAGCTTCGAGGTTTCTCAGAGCTCTATAAGCTCGACCCTATATGGACCCGTTCATCTCGTCGAAAGACGGAATATGCGGAGTCCATCATAGAGAAAGCATGGGGCTGGCCATCTCTCAAGGAGATTGAGAGAAAGCGGAGAGACAGGACTGAAGTAGTTGTAAAGAGTTAGTTTCGTTCACTCCACTTCGTTTCAGCCAACTGATATTATCCAGCCTTTCCTGTTACGCCTAGTCAACTTTTTTTGATACTGGGGAAAGGTAAGTGGGAGTGTCACTTTGTCTTATGATGCGCTCACCGTTTTCCCTAAGATGGCGCCGATTTGCTGCAGCTATCCATGCAGTATAACGTACACATATCATTGACATCCAATCCACTCGCTCTGCGCGTCGAGGGCTTGCGAGGCGTTCTTAAGGAATTAACCGAGCATATGAATTCTTTGAAGAAGGTACTTTCTCTTTTTTACAAATGTTCGTGTTTCCACTTCAATTACACGCATTGTAGGGTATCATCGACAAAATATTCGAGCTGCCAACTGGTCGCCCCATCCGCTCGGATTTGATGCAACGCATATCACGACTAGCAGGCGCATATGTAGAGAGTCACGGTAACAAAGGCAAGGTATGTAGAAACCAGCCACAATTGTGGCACTTGTCTCATTTGTTCAGATCCGCATATGTGCCAAGGACATTAACAACATGAAAGTTGCCGAAAGGCTAGCGATTCGTGCTTCACTAGAGGTCAGGGTACTTTCTACGGAAAGTTAGACTGAACCACATAAAGAATTTCCAGGGAGGAACAAAAGCACGGTCATCCACTGTTTGCTACAATCCACCTGGCGCGAAAAGCGACTCTCCCGTGCAAATTGCAATGCCACATAACTATTCCGTATATCCTTTCCTCACTCCGAGTACGTTGCCATGGACGATGAATCCCGGTAGTACGTTCCGAATACGCCGAGTCGCGGACTGGTTAGGCGTCGATTCATACGAAGATGTCGCGAAGACCGGCGGGCTAGTCGATAACTACAGTCGTTTACTAACCCTTACTGAGTATGCACGTCGCTGGGAAGGAGACTTGTTTGGCTAATGTAAGGTGTTGTAGGGCTGATCAGGACCTTGGCCAATTGATTTCCAGGGCCTTCCCTGGAGGCCCTGCGTATCGTCGAAGACTTATTACGGCTTCGTACGTGCATTTCTTTAGCCTGGAGTAGAGTACTAAAAGATGTGCAGTCTAGGACATCTTTTACTATCTTCCGGCAACAACTCGGAACGGACTAACATACTTCCTCCGTTGAAAGGAACCTGGACGCTTCCGAGGATTCTCAGATGGGTCGAAACCTCCAAAGCACCATTGACTTTTTTTCCAAGGTCTGCGCCACCGATATTGCTAAGGCTCATCACCAATGTTCTAATGTCTCGATTTACATGCAGCCTTCCACCTACCATGATGCTGGCTACCCCTGGCAAACGAAGAGTTTTACATCGCCTGGTTTATAGGACATTGCCACAGCTAGCTGGGGATGTTTCACAAATGCCCCAGCAGGCATTGAAGTTTGAAGTGGAATTTTCTGGTGCCTTATCTGTGCATGCGCAGGCGCCAGAGCGTTTGAAAGACACCGGGGATCATGATGATCCCTTATCCTTCGATGAAGTAATGATTGACAGATGCTCTCCTTCACCTGAAAAGGGGGCTTCCCAGCCAGGCAGTCCACATGGCGAGGCAGTGAATAGTGTGTCAAACCTACGCTGTCAAATAGGGAAGGAAACATTCATCAACCTAATGATGCCAGATCGGTAAGCACGTTATCTATTGTTGGGTTCGGTGTGCTGACGCCTTGTAATTCAGTCCTATGGACCTGCAGCTGAGCATCTTCGATTATGAAGACACTGTCTTGTCGCAGCCTTTGGCCCTTAGAGAATACGCCGAAAAGCTTCGCAATTCGTGGAATCACCACGACGCTGAATATCATGACAGCGCGCCCGCAGGCGGTGAGATTCAACTGTCTCAGCCTGACCCTCCGTCAGCATTCAACCATGGAGGGCAAGAATATTACCTCCACGATAGCTGGAGCTTGCGACAGAGCGACGACCCGATCGTTGCCTCGACGATCTCGAGTGAAGGTTGTGCGGAGGATTCGGTGAAGGTTTATAGTGAAAGTATAGTAGACCTCGAAAGCACTCAGAAAATTGAACTTTGCCAGGTCAGTTTGACATTTGCCAGCAGATCCTAGATTGACCCATTCTTAGGTCAAATTTGACGGCACCGCTGAGGACTTACATTGGAAGCATTTCCTCACAGCATGCGATCAGCTCAGCGCGGTGCCCTTACAACCACGAAGCAAGAAAGATGAAATACAGGCGGATTTCTTAGAGGAATAATCTTGGTTTCATGGAATATACATACACCTGATACTATGCGATGCGATGCGTTGATGGATATGTGGAGTTCGTGACGAGTGCCCATGAAAAACTGATCAAGGGATAAGATTATCAACGTCTGCTTCCTCCTTTCTTAGCTGCTTTGTCCCTGCGCTTTTTAGCTCGAACCTATGAAGCAAGTCAGAGCTGTAGTCTAGAGTTGACTGCCGCATGTACGCACCTCTTTTCTCATCCTAGCGTCAACCATCGTGTAGCGGCCTTTGACGCCTTTCGGCCGGCCTTTGATACCTTTCTGGGCGCCCTTCGCAACGACCACCTTAACTTCTTTCTTCTGCTTTCCCTTCGCAGCGCCTTTTCTCATGAGTTTCTCGATCTGCTTGGCCTTCTCTTGTTCAGTCATGTCCGCCGTTGCATTCACGCCTTCAGCCTTCTTCATGGCCTTTTCAAGCCGTTGAGTGGCTCGAAATTTCTTTCGACCCTTGGCTTCTGCAATTTTCTTGATAGGGCGTGCATCTAGTGCGCGTTGACGCGCCCTCAAAGCTGTAACAGCCTCCTTCGTAACAGGGATATTGGGCTTGTAGTGCTTAGCCTCGTCGTCGAGGAACCAAGAAGGAAGGCTGTCCTTGGCATTCAGCGAATAGCGATTGAACCCATCGTTGATGAGGTGCGTTTTGGTTGTTTTTCGGTTGGCTAGTTGCTGTGCAAGAGTGACGGCCTCAGCAGTTGTAAGACCATATTCTACAGTAAGAGGTCAATCCCCCTCCAACCGGGAAAAGGCTGTGAAGACCTACTTTGGATGTGAGCACGCTTTACATCGTCCGGATTTTCATCCTCAGCATTCCACATCTCTACATCACCGTCAGGCTCTGTAGGCACAATGTTAAAGTCATCCATATCGCTTTCAGACTTGACGTATGCATCAGTGATGTAAGAAAGAACATAAGGGTAACGATATACCTCGTCTTGCCAGCCGCCTTGCTGGCTTCCACCCGAATTCGAAGACATCTCCACGTCCTCGGCTTCATCCTCGCTCGGTTCGTCCAGGTCTTTGAAAACGTCTTGGCTGAACCAAACCTGCGCAGCACGAGATGTATGAGGCGGTTGGAGCGTTCTGACAAGCCCGACATTCTTGCTGGGCGTATGATCAGATCGCTTCCGCTTCTGGCCAACAGCGGGTTCCTCATCATCGCTCTCATCCGAGGAACTATTGTCGCCCGTCTCTTTGGCTGCCTCCATCTCATCCCAACCACCGCCCTCGCTACTGTCATCTTCACTCTCACCCCCTGCTTTACTGTTGAGGCCGCCCCATTCCTCGAGAGCACCGCCCTTCTTCCTCGCTTCCATTACCCGATATTTTGCGTCCCTTTCCTTCAGCTTTTCTTGATAAACATCGTACATGCCATCGAGGTCAGCTTCAAGTGCAGAAACTTTTCTTTCCCTTTCCTCTTCGGAATCAAGGACTTCATCGTCGCTTTCTTCTTCTACTACTTCAAGCTCCTCTTCGTCAGATGGCATCTCATCGTCTGAGGCGAGCTTGCTAATGCCACCCCTCTTTCGAAGTCCCTGCTCAGCACCAGTGAGGTCGAACACATCCTCCTGACCAGTCCTTAGCGACGCATCGGTTTGCTCTAGACCGATATCAAGGGGAGCCGTCATCTGCAATTGCATTCGCTGAATAGTCTTCGTCTTGATCTCGTTTGCTCTTCTCCGCGCACGTTTGGCCTTCGCTCCCGCCTCCGCATTCAGTCTCTCGAGCTGATATAAATAGTCAATTCGTGAAACGTCGAGTACCTCTGAGCTCTACAAACCTCATCTTGCATCTGCTGCTCCTCGTCGACTGCTTCTGTGATTTCAACAGCGTCTGTGAGCTCGTCAGCGTGCTTTGTCTTCACGTCCAAGCCGAGCTTTTGAAAGCCCCGTGAGTAGAAAAGGTGGTTAATGATCGAGAAAAAGCTACCTCCTCTCGTAGGGCTATTCTCCATTTCAACAACGCCTTGAAATCCCCTTTTCCTAGCACCTTGAGATCGTCACAATTGGCCTTGACGTCCGCTGTAGTGATACTGAGTTCCAGCCAGCTATAAACAACCAGGTAAGTCCTTTCCCAACGCGAAAGTCACGTAACGCACCGCTTCTCTTCCTCTGTTTCAAACGCAATCTTGTTTGCGAGACCAAGCACGTTGATGGGTTCCGAGTTTCGTATGAAGTCACCCACAGAGACTTTGTTAAAGAGGGTATAATCACCATCGTCGTAACCATCTCGCTTTCTGCGCTTTTTCTCTGGTTGGAAGACATTTGCCTGTGCGTTATTAGCCGACGAGCCTTTGTCGGTGCCGGAAGCCGTGGAGGAGCTGAGATCCTTGAACACGTGTTTTGGGTCAAGGAATTTTGGGTCAATGTGTTTTGGTGCAAGGAACTCCCGGCAAACGACAAATATCTCAGCAGAGACATTTCTGAAACACGTTTAGGCACTCATTCGATTGTGAATGTAGTGACTAACCTTGAGGAAGGGGGTTTCGTCGCCTCTACCTTCCCGAAGAGCTGGCTAAACACCCAGATAAGATTGTTATAGTCCACGCTACGGAAGACTTTGGTGACAAATGTTCCCCCTTTGACCAGGAACTCGACGGCCAGTTTCAAACTCATGAGGACAAGCTCTGATTGGCTGTAGGCGTCCTGAACCCAGGCAGTACCAACGTTGGGTGCACCATCGTGAAGCACGACGTCGGCTTTCCAGTCCTTGAGCTCACTTCGGATGAGATTGCGACAATTAACCGTGGTGATATCCGCGGCAAATGTTACGACCCTAGGTATTGGTTTAATTGGCACCAAGTCCACACCTGGATGGCCATGAACGATTGTCATGTAACGGGGTGCGATTGTTGACAGACTCACCAACGATCACGCTGTTGGTTGGCATGTACTTGCCTGCGACCTGGAGCCAGCCTCCGGGGGCAGCGCATAGATCGATACAGCACCGTGCAGACTCGAGGAAGCCATATTTTTTATTGAGCTGTATGAGCTTGAAGGCCGACCGAGCGCGGTAGCCTTGCTCTCTGTGTTGATGTCGGTCGGAAAAATATCCAGTTCAACTAAACATGACATACTTTGCAAGTTTGTAGTACTTGTCAAGTCGACCTTTGCCTGTTTTCTTTTGAGCCTTGCCCATTGCTGAGCAGAGATTGTGATATTTTCATAAGCTGGTAAAAATGGGTGGTGACTGCAGGCTCTTGATTACGCCTATTTGGGTCAACGTATGGCTGTCGGGCTGGTGGTCTCCCGCTCACAACCTGTCCAGCGCTTCTCACAATGCCCACTCCTGGCTCCTCCTCACCGCTGTTGTTACATGACCTGCCCAGTGGGTTAAGGTCCTCGTTCTTCTGGAGGTCTGGTGCCATACTTGGTCAGTACCCAGTACTTTCGCCTAACATTCGACCTCACAACGAACATGCGCTATGGCGACGAACATCCTTACATTCTACTGATCATACTCTCTTTCGCTTAGCTGCCGCCGGAATGCTTTCTGGAGCCTTTGGGGCGCACGCACTCAAACGACGCCCGGGGGTCACTGCTGATAATATTCACGCCTGGGAGACAGCATCTCAATATGCGGTTCGCAGTCTTTCGGCGCACTTTGCCTAGCTACTTACAATCCAGGTGAAGATTGCTAATGGCCTTGGATTAATGCTCGTTGCCATGCATCCGACTTTTTCCGCCCATCGTTTTGCTGGACCAGCTATCTTGGGTGGTGGTGCTGTGTTCTCGAGCAGCGTCATAGCCCTCGTGTTGTTCAAAAAGTACGTCTGTTTGAGATTTGTGTACGAGTTGCTCATCTTCGGGAAAAGCTTGAAGTTCCTTGGACCGATAACGCCACTTGGTGCGATTGTCATGATAGCTGGGTAAGCCACTGACCAGCGGCACTCTTTGTACATTGACAAAACATTTAATGTGCGACAGCTACGTGGCTTTGGCGGTGTAGGCTCCGTCAATTTGATAGGATGCTAGACACGTTGATTCACTGCAATCTGATGTTTTCGACGTAGTACATCTGTAACTTGCTACAAGATTCTTGGAATGAAGAAATAACTTGTGCACGTGCACGTGACTGACGCGTTGTCGTGAGGAGGAACGTGTTAGCTCCGCTTAAAATGTGAGAAATAAGCTCCTCGTCCCGAGTAACCCTCCATGCAAACCCGCGATATCCCCCGCCAAGTCGCCCGCCCCGCCCGTGATCTTTTACCCAGATCTTCACTTGTTTTTGATTACTTCCCTCCTTCCCTAGTCTTTTTTACAAGTGAGTGGCACCTCGCTTTGATCCTGTGCATACTCATACGGAATGATGGGAAATCAGTCGCGACATGTCAGAAGCGCGGTCTAGCTTAGCTGTCTCTCTGTCGTTTTCTGGAACAGCTAACGCCTCGTCTTCGCGAAAGCTAAAACGTCGTCTTTCATCTTCCGGCGACCTTGGGTTCTTTACCCCTGCCGCCGCCTCCTTTAACCCGAAGCCTTATCTGCACAACGACTCTTCTATACACGTCCCGAATGCGCCCAAGCTTTCACCCCCCGTCCGTAATCACTCGGCTGCATCGTTAGCCCAGCATGTTCCTATTATGGATCCATCACCATCAGATCCTAATGTCGTTTTCATACATCCGCCATTTGTGGCATTTCCAGACGCTCATCTCTATCCTGAGGGTCTTTCCTATTCCTTAATGGCCGTCAACCCCGAGTGGTTCTTAGATGCAACTGACTTTATGTCTTCTCTCTCAACGAACCCCGATGCAATACCATACCCTCCTCAGCTCGAGCCTCCAAGGGGATGGTGTCCTGCAAAGAAAAAAGACCTGAAGGCATTGGGCCCCGACGGTTGGCCAGAAGGGGAAGAGCCACGACTACGTTGCACGTTCTGCAGAAGAACCTATGCAGGGGTGAATGCAAAGAGTATGTGGCGACGTCATGTATATGAGAAGCATAAGATCGCAATGTCGAACCGTCGCGACGGAATTGATCGCAATCGTGGAGGGCGAGGATCGAACAGTAAGCTTTTGTGCGATTTCACGTTTTAGACGCGCCTTTGAGCTTTTGTTGTCAGGGGAGCACCGAAACGCGGTTTCCGATAAGGAGAATTTGTCGGACGAACCTCGTCAAAGCAACAGGATATCGCCAGAACAGAGTGTCACCAAACTCAAGACAAGACCTTTCCTTGCCCAATCAGAAGAGTTAGCCAAGAGGGTGGACCAGGGCGACCAGGATGAAAGCGTTGTACCACCTTTTGCACCATTCATAGAGCAAAAAGAGTTCCCGCAGCCTGCTCTTCCTTCTCGTGACCATATATCCACCGGCAACGACCCAGAGGACAGCGGTCTTGGGGATGACTCCCCGCCGAACCCAGAATCTGACGGGATGCCGACATCGTCACCCAGGACGGCGCGCTTTACGATTCCCATGTCCCCATATGATCCAACATTAACTCCCTCGTTTCGTCACTCTCCGCCGCGTCTTCCCTCTGACCAGCCGTGGCGTTTCCCAAGCCCAAGTCATCCGTTACACTCCAAAGCGAGGGAGTTCTGCCTGAGCATGCTAGTCCGTGGCGGTATCAGCCCCTCCGTCAAGGGCTCTTCAACAACTGACTCTAGTTCTCCGAGTTTGGGACCACCAAGTATCATTAACACCCCTTGCAGCGCTATCGGACGTAGTAAAACCTTCAGCGATGCGTTTAGTAGTTCGCCTGCTATACTCCGACCCTCCCCACGCCAACTCTTTTCCGACGGCCAACATCATCATATTCCAGCCTTCAACCATCTCGAATTTCGCAAGCGTGTCAACGACTCCCCCTTGACTAGCGGTCTTCGGCGGCGCGTGCATCACCGCAAAGCGTCCGCAATGAATTCCTCATTTGACCTACGAGGTGATTGGCTCTCTGATGGATCCTTGTCGTCTGCCAACAGTATGGGAGTCGATGTGACCATGGAAAGTCATGTTCGGTTATCCAGTGATGATCCGTTCGGTGGACTTTACAAACCTTTGATGGAGCCCAGAGCGCGGGAAGATGGCCCAGACCAGAGAAATTCATCACCCTCTGTATCTTCACGCGGGATAGAAAGTCCTGTGGTTAGGAATGCTCGGTACTCGGATGTGGGTGCGCCGGAGCTCGAGGCTGGTCTTGTAGGACTTGGGATTGGCTTGATGGCTCCCTTCAAACTATCCACATGCCGAACGCACTCCGACCAAGCCACAGATGTTCCCGCCGACGATGACGACGAAGATGAGGTCGAGAAAGCCCTAACAGACAGTTCCCCAGGCCTCAGGTCTCCGACGGAGATATTGAGCAGCAAGCACCTGCACTCGCCGCCCCTGAAGAGGCGACGTATGACTATGGACTGAATGATATATGTCACCTCTTCTATACAGCTATCCTTTGGTTGTTCTGAACCTCTCGATGTGTTTTCAGTTGCCTTCATATATTTATCTGAGTAGTTGTGGAAGCGCAAACTCTCCAGACTATGTAATCTTCCTCTCATATCCTACTTGTAAAGTGTTTTTTGGGGCTATCTTGTATTTGTTTTTCCATCGTTGCACACTGTCAATCAGTACTGACACAGTGACAGTTGCAACTGATCAGTCCCTGGGATGGTGGAAGCGCTTAAGCGGTGTGAAAATTGGCGAACATGTTTCCAAATTGGGAGAAGGGTTGTTGGTAATTATTGTGCTGGTAGGCTAAGGCAGTACTACCACTTATTGGACCATCAAGCTTTCGAGGATATCAGGCTGGTATCAAGTACAGCCAATTCGCATTGGTACGCACAAACCTTGTCACTTCGTCAAGGACCTTCTTCGACAAAATCCTTCTTAGCCAAAGAACTCAATTCAGGTAACCACTTTGGTCTTCGCCAAACTGCGCTGACTTCCGGAACTGGCGGCTTGATCTCAGGTCTCGTACAGCTGGAACTCTGTGTGCATTCAACTTGAAGCTGTTGACCAACTAGACGCCAACGATTAAGATGCAGGCCATTAAATGTGTGTCGTTTAGCAAAATTTACACGACCAAAGTTTCCTCATCATCTGACGTAAAGGTGTTGTCGTGGGCGATGGTGCTGTTGGAAAGGTGAGTGTAGAAACTTGCAAACAAACCAACTGTGACCCTTACCATCTGCTGTCAGACGTGCCTGCTTATATCGTATACCACGAATGCCTTCCCGGTAAGCCTCGGATGTGCGCTTATCTGTTGGAGCCGCTGACAGTAAAGGTTTCAGGGAGAATACATTCCAACAGGTATTTTTGCATGTTTTTGACGAGGTTCGACTTTTGCTCATTGTCGGAACAGTGTTCGATAACTATTCCGCGAACGTGATGGTGGATGGGAAGACCATATCTCTCGGGTTGTGGGATACCGCTGGACAAGAAGACTACGATCGTCTCCGTCCACTTTCTTACCCACAGACGGACGTCTTTTTGATCTGTTTCTCCTTGGTTAGCCCACCAAGCTACGAGAACGTCAGAACCAAGGTACGTGTCGTTGTAACACAGTTAAATACGTTTCTAACGGTCGACGTTCATTTTCTCACGTAGTGGTGGCCCGAGATCTCGCACCATGCACCATCTACTTCTGTAGTTCTGGTGGGAACCAAACTTGATTTGCGCGAGGATCCCGGTACCATCGAGAAATTGCGTGACCGGTGCGATATTAATCTCCCTTCAACTCCTTGATCTTTTACTGACAAAAGCACGCGGATCAGTCGTATGCAACCAATCCAGTACACTCAAGGTGTTTCCATGGCTCGGGACATAGGGGCGGTCAAATACCTAGAATGCTCCGCTCTCACGCAGAAGGGTTTAAAGACCGTATTTGATGAAGCCATCCGCGCTGTCCGTGAGTATTACACCCCTTGCCTGATTTCCGCAGTTCTCATGCATGTTCTACTCGTTTAGTGAATCCTCCCCCAAAGAAAGAGAAGCGTGGCCGAGGATGTGTAATCGCATGAGATGGTCCGTGAGGATGGGACTGCTCCGACCGCCCTATCACGTAGATGGATTTCCTCCGCATTTCATGCCCATATATGTCTTGCTCGCTTTACGACCCGCATGCTATTCCTTTCTCTTCTTTCCTTCCTCGAAGAATATATCTTGTCTCCGTTGGTCCCGGGTCCTGATGCCCACAAATTAAATTGGGATGTGTTGCAACTTGACTGGGCCTCGGATTTCAAAGCAAACATTGATACGCGATGAAATAACTCGAATTATGGGGAGTGGTGCCAGTGATTGACGCTCGCACTAATGAGCGTTTTGGTCATGGTCTTACTAGTAGAGCGAATAAGAGACATTGAGCTCCAAAGTCCGATTGTATCTCTACCTCCGACTCCCGAGTCCATCCTGCTACTGCACCTTGAAGCATGCCAAAAGTCCTTAGCGCGTCGTCGGCCCCGAGCACTGGCAGTGGCGGAGGGGGGTTGAAGAGGAATCAGGTAATCAGGATCATCAGATTCGGTGTCTAAATACTATTAATCGAGGCTGGCACACATCTGAGCAACATTGAATTACAGGCCTGTCATCAATGTAGAAGACGGAAAATGGTGAGTGCTTATCACACGACATCAACGCTACCATGACGGCTGCCGTGACATTTTCTAAGAGATGGTAATGTCACTTCTGAACAACTAGTCGAGGCTCTCCGTTAACTGGGTCGCAGTGACGCCAAACGACCATGCTCGACGTGCGTTCGTTCGCACTCTCATGCGACTGCGCATGCACGACCTGGAGCCCAGCTGGCACCGTCCCCTGAGTGCACGTATGATGAGGGTAAATCCATCCACGTATTCGTGGATTACCGCACCCACCCAAACCACAGTTGCTCGTGCTGAGTCCTCTGGTCCAACCACTGAAAATCGGTATGGGCGTTTAGAGAGCCGTATAAGTGCGTGTCAGCTCGAGTTGCTCGCCACGAGTTGCGCTCATGTAAACCTCAGTGGAACTAGAAGCGTCATTGAAGCAAGAGCAAGAGGCGACAGCGTCTCTGGCACAACCTTCGGCCACTCCTGCATCATCTTCCACCGCAGGAAGCCTCCATGCAGTCCAAGCGGGTTCATCATCAACAACAAACTCTTCACCTACCCAAACCTCTCAGAACTCCGACAACCTTCATGTGATGGGTCCCCATCAATCCATCAATCCATCTATCGTGAGCGACAGCCCATCTATGTTTGGCGTGCTTAGCGGGGATCTCGTGGAAGGCAGCATGCTACTACCAGAGCTAGGTAATTAAGCAGGACACCTCGAGATTTAAGCTGAACACAACCACAGGTGTTCTTTGGCCACATTGGCCGCACCACCTGCCTCGTCCCGACCTTCTTCGACATATGTGAGTATCTATACTCTGAGAAAGTATAATAACAGTATTTCCCCCTTATAGTGTCGAGGCGTTCTTTGCATTCCATCCACATGCTACCCGATTATTCAACATATCCAACTTCATGATCTCTCTCTCGTTACCGCCAGACCATCCTGACTTCCCTTCACCTCCTGTCCTTCATGCTGTTTGCGCTGTTGGTTCAATGTATACCGTTGCCAGGCAGGAGTCAGGGTTAAGTGATGCAGGCTTTGCAGAACAACAGGCTATGTATGCGAAGGACCAACTGGACAAACACATAATGAGCGGGCGCAAACTAGTACAATGTTTACAAGGTCTGCACGCCGTTGTGTCAACGAATTCGAATGCTGAGTGAACTGTCAGCGACTGTCCTTTTGTCCTGGTATTACTGGAGCCACGCGAAGTGAGTCACCTGATTTAAATTATGTGGTTACGGCGATGACACGAGATTATCATGCTCGCCCTCTCTAGATGGGTTGAGGTTGGTTTAGGTACACTACTCATATCTGCCACGGGAATTGACAGACCCCGAGCTCTTTGTTTCCACTGGACAGTCGCTGCGGGTAGCGGTGCCTCTCGGTTTGAACCTGTGTCCGCCATTCCATGCTCTAAACGCCACAGTGCAATCAATGTCAATAGTCCCAGCTCCTCGCACCATCATTGAGGACGAGATGCGCCGCAATGTTTTCTGGCTGGCTTATGCGATCGATCGTCAGCATGGTGCAGGAAATGGATGGGCCTTATCACTCGACGATACCGATATTGCTCAACTACTCCCTCTTCCCCGAGCAACGCTGGATGCTGGAGTCAGTGTAGCACATTTCTTCCCGCAAATAACCTACTGACGTGTTCTTAGATTCCAGTCAGTGCAGAAAGTCGTCAATGGTCACATTTCAGGGAAACGTTTCTGGTCCATCCTCCTGGAATAACCGATTCGTTCACTCTGTATATCAAAACCATGATGATAATCTCCCGCATCAAAAGTTTCAACCACAGGTTCCGCGCAATGGAAAATATTGGAGATCTTGGTTCGACAGTCACGAGAATGAACCGGTGGAACGAGCCAGACGTTCGTTCAGCACCCACGTTTAGCCAACTGGAAGAGCTTCTGACTTCCTTTCGATGCTCGTTGCCACAAGAATTCAAGGATCCGTTCTTGGATGGTCGTGTAGACACACATCTGTACACCACTCACTTGGCGCTACATGCGTAAGTCGCTGCTTTGTGTGAGTCAAATGCATGTTAATAGAATCCTTGAAGTTCGATCATCCTTCTCCACGAACCCCACTCGAATTTCAAAACCAGTATCTGCACTTCGGCCATGAAAATCTTGCACGCCGCGCGCGGGATTCTGGACCTTCTTTATGCGGTATGGTCTACGAACTACGAACTTGGACTTCTGGACTTGTTCTGTCCCGTAAGTATGGTGGATATCTCACTTGGAATAGTCACTAACTCGCCCGTTACAGTTCTGTTGGTATCTAGCGGGGCGAGTTTTCGGACGGTTCCTCAAGGCAGCTCAGGATGCTGATAGCGCCCAACAAATTGAGACCCTACAAGTAGAACTTGAATTCATACGGTTTGTACCCTCGTTGGGGTTTCATGAGTCAGACCTCAGGACTGATTGCCTCCACAGAACAGCGCTAGGGAAGATGGGTGAAAGAGTGCCATTGTCGGGTGAGTGATAATCATCGCTCCTTCTAGTATTACACGGCCAACCCCCTCATTCTAGCTCGGTACCAGAAGATGCTTGATGCATGTATTCAAGAGATATGTGGTACATTGGTGACCATTACAGTCCCCGTGAACGGTGTACCAGTCCGTACAGTCGCAGATGATTCACTCCTTCATCACGTTGCTCAGACTTCGATCCCTGCATATGATCTTGCAACGTTTATGAGGCTATACAATGGTTTCCTAGAGGACGTTTGAAGGACACGGCGGCAAGCGGTACCAGGACTGGTACTACTGCCTTGATTTTGTAGGCTAGAGACGTATGCATATGTACACGATTGATCTCCACAGGGAGTGAACCAGACATTACGTGACTTCATACTACACAAGGGAAATCGGAGCCATATGAAACCTTATAATGACATGTCAAGGTTTTCTCCTTTCCTCCTCGCATCGATGTGTGATCTGATTGTCGTGGCCCGTCACTATGATGCAGTCAAGGACGGTTGAAGTTATAAACACAAGTCTTATTCGTCTTCGCAGGTACATGTTTGCCTCAAGTTCAAAGAAGCCGAAATTGGCTTTCCTGGGTCCGCTCGGTACCTACTCTCATCAGGTCCCCATCTCCTGGCGAATTTCTTCAAATTTACTGACGATGCATTACAGGCAGCATGTGAATGTTTCAAAGATTCGGTGGAATACATTTCCCAACCAACCATCGCAGGTGAGTTGAGTGTCTGTGCTGCCCGTGAAAGGAGACCCGACCTAGTGTTAGACGTCCAACAAGCCCTGTCTGTGGATGTGCCATTTGGCATAATCCCTCAAGAAAACAGTATAAATGGCTCAGTTGTTGAGACATACAACCTTCTACGCGACCCTGCTGTTGGTCGAGACTGTATCGTGAGAGGATACACAGTCCTTGGAATCCAGCACTCTCTAGTGGTTCGTCGAGGGGTCAAAATGGAGGACGTTGAAAACGTTCTGAGTCACGAACAGGTATGTTCCTGCCATCCAGATATCGGGGCCCCCTTTCACATTACTGCAGGCCTTGGGTCAATGTCGGACATGGCTAGCTGTACACCTACCAATGGCATCCTTGGTGCCCATGGACTCCACTGCGAGTGCAGCCGAAAAATTGCTATCGTCCGAACCCGGTGGTCTTAACCCAAGGAAATGTGCAGCGATATGCTCATCAGTCGTGGTTACAATCTATGACGGCTTAGAGGTCCTGCAAGAAGGCATCCAGGATGGAGCAGGCGGGTACCTTGTCTCCAAAAATACCAGATGGCTAACGGTCTTCTGCAGAAAATTTCACCCGCTTTTACGTCCTTTCATACGGCCCAGATGTACCTCTGCCGGCTGACGTCGTGCTTTCGACACAAAATATGGCCCTGTTGCGGATCCAGGCTCCCTTGGAGAGCTCGGCTGGGCGGCTGGACATTGCAAAAGCCGTCAACACACTTGATCTCGATCTACTACGCATTGACAGACGCCCATCACTTCATGAGAGACCGTTCGATGATGTTTACTTTCTTGAGATTGGCGCTACTTCAGACAGCATGGAGTGGTCAGACCAACTGCAACGAGCGGTGGAAAAGGTCAAGCGCTCAGGTGCGGAGGTGGCCGTGTTGGGCGTCTGGTGAAGGTAGACCAAACCTCCAATAGATGTATGCTAGATGACAGTTAAGCGCTAAGCGCTAAGTAGTAACCAACTCTTTGTAGGCCATGTAGGAGAACTTAGTGAACCGAAGTTATTTGCACCCAGAGCAAACAAAGAACTTGAAAAAGCGGTGGGTAATTGAACTTGTAAAACAAAGGATTTCTTTCAAAATGCAGCGATCAGAGTCGTAACGAGTCAGTACAACAGACCCAAGCTCCTGCTCGGACGTTAAGCAGAGTCAGTGCGGGTCTGCTCGATAAGTTGTGTTGCCCTTTCACTCCGGGGCACGAACTGGCACTTGAAGGGCTTTGGGCGGCTGCACGTGTGTATCAGAACCATCACTCGTCACCTAAATACACAGAGAAGCAGACCTGAGCAAGGAGGCTGTGTATTCCACCGACGGGGTGATTTCTTCCCCGTTGTCTGAAACTGCCTTCTCAATCGTGTAGACTGATAGTATCGAGGCAATCGCAATCCAAACGGAATCCAAGGCAAGCCACCGACCAGGGCACAATCTACGAGCTAGTGTTCGGTTTTTCGTCTCGAGAAGATCCAGAGTTCCTTACCGTCTCCCAAATCCAAAGGCTGCCTGAGGAAACTTATTGATCCCTAGTTTCTTGTTCGCTGCTTGGTCAGCGAAGCGTTCAGGATCAAATCTCAAAGGGTCTGGATAACACTTTTCATCATGGAGCATTGCCCTGCGAGTGATGAGAAAACTGAATTGAAGACTAGTTTACCCGGAAATTTTGCTTACCAAACGTTTGGCAACACAGAAGTACCCTTTGGTATGAAATAGCCTCGATACTCGTCGTCCTCTGAAACGAAATGTGCAACTCCCATGGGCAATACAGGGTTCCATCTCAGACATTCCCAAACAAGACGGTCGATGAATGGAAGCCTTTTCCTGTCCGCGAAACTTGGTAGTCTCTCCGTCCCTAAAGCATCGTCCAGTTGTCGCTGGGCTTTGCGTTGTACATCGGGGTGGATTACCATCGCGAGGATAAACGAAAGAAGAGTAGATACAGTCTGAATACGAAATTCAGTCACAATTCCGCTCGAACACAAACAACACCAACCGTGTCTGCACCAGCTGAGCAAGGTTGTCAGAAAAGATTATCGTAATGTTGCGATGGATTGCAGCAACCCACCTGCATATGAAATGCCTGCGACGTTCTTAATTAGTGTCTCGTAGGCCGGGTCACGCTCAGATGACTGCATCCACATTTCGAGCTCGCTCTGCGCAAAACAAGGAATCGCAGTGCCACCGGCCATTCGATCTTTCACCATTTGGAAAGGTTTGTCAATCATTGACCGGGTGGCCACTCTCCACGCGCGGGCCTGCCGCTTGAATCCAGCGCCAGGCATAAATTCCGGTATGTACTTTACTGAATAAGACCGACAATATCAATTCAGTGTCTGTCGTCATATATGCAGATAAACAAACTCACAGAACGGAAGGTAGTCAACCAGAAAGCTTCCAAAGATACCAGCTTGACCGAGACCTTGCAGAGCTTGGTCTGCTATTGTCACATAGACATCCCCTTTATCCGAAACATTATGACCATAGGATATTTTCATGACAATCGCCGCTGCTGTCCTGAAGTAGGGTCGATATTTAAACCGCTGCACAGACTCTGATTAACATGCCTTCGAATGTGATGGCCATATTGCTCTGGGGAATCAAGCAAGTTGCGGAGAGTAGTATGTGTCTCCTCGAGTACAACGGGATGATAGTTTGAAGTCATGTAACGCCGGAAGTGGCGATGAAAGAGGGAGCGATGATCTCGCCAATGGGAACCGTATGGCATCGAGGAAAATAACCAGTCCCAACCCATCCTAATCATCTATCAACCAACGAACCACGTAAATCAACTCAATTACGTACAGTTCGACCACCATTGTTCTCACAGGCCTGGACACGAGTGAGAGAATACTATCTGTGTCAGGGGCTGGACTGACCTAGAGGAGTAGTTTCTGCTACGTCTCTCCAAGAGATCTTCCGCGGTTTCTGCCGAATTGATCACCATGATTGGGTTTCCGAAGACGCGAAGGTATATGAGGTCGCCTGGTAATGGGAATTTATAGTAGTTAGTCGACTTTCACGTTGACGGTTGGCATCGCACCGTAAATTTCCTTCCATGATGCATAGGTCAACCATTGGTACGTCTTAGGGACTTGCAGACCTCCGAATAAACCTACGCGAGGCCCAGGAGGAAGTCGCCTTCTAGCGGATACGATCCATGTGTAGAGAACGAAGCATGCCAACCCCAGTGTGAGAAAGGGAGCGAAACTGCTAGAATACATGGTCAGAGATAGAGAGGGGGGATACGGAACGTGGCATACCAGAAGATGATAGCCTTATATTATTTTCTCCCCTTGAACCTTGGTTCAGGCCTACAGTCTATAGACATCCTTAATCGCTCGAGCTCGTACCTTGTTCACGTAACACGTCAAACTTACCGTTTTATGTAAGCTCCCATCTTGTCTCTTGAGGCGACAATGGCGAGTCCGCTGGCAGGCCCTTCTACACTCAGAGACATCGTGCACCCTCAGTTTCATCAGAACAATTTTCCTGAGGAGCTGTACATCAAAAATGAACTTGGCTTGAAGCTCGATAAAGGTCAGCCGCTTCGTTGCTTGTCAGGGCCCATTTCCAACCAACGAGAACTCAGATGACCAGATTTGTCGCCTCTCTTTAACACCCACTGGGTGTCCTCTTGGTCCATTGCACTGTCCCTTGAGACATACTTCACCCTCTTCGCAAAATTTCCAGCCCCCGAAGCAGCTACCAACTCATCCCCGTGATCGCGAGCGTCTAGCCACGGTGTGTAAGCACTGGCTGCGTGGTTTGTGCAAGAAAGGCGACGCCTGCGAATTTTTGCATGAATACAATCTCAGGCGCATGCCTGAATGTTGGTGGTATGCAAAATATGGTTACTGTTCTGCTGGAGATGAGTGTCTCTATGCTCACCCAAAAGAACGTCGTGTGGAATGTCCCGATTACAAGCGTGGGTTTTGTAAACTTGGTATGTTAGTCACTTTTGCGCCACCTTCACTTTTTAAGCATAAGTCTTGTTTGATAGGCCCATCTTGTCCTCGCAAGCATGTTCGACGTGTAGCATGCCAATTATACTTAACGGGCCTTTGTCCATTGGGTCCGGATTGCCCCCGTGGACAGTAAGCGGCGCCTGGCTCCTCCCAATGATATATACTGATATGTAGCTATAGTCCGAAACCTGGGTTACCCCCTCCTAGGGCTTACGAACCACCCTCTCCACCCTCAAATCGTGACCTTGGCCCACCTCCGCCTGGCTACGGTCGATATGCTGACTACGACCGTGGTACTCTTGGCGGATCCAACACGAGTCAACCAAACACTGGAACGGGTTCAAGTGGACCCCGTAGAAATTTGGATGAAGTCCTTTGTTTCAAGGTAAGTCTGCAACACTATCTTTGCTAGTTTCCTCATCATTCTTCGTAGTGTGGGGAAAAGGGCCACTACGCCAATCACTGTAGAAATCGGAACGTCCCAGGTAACCGTGGTGGATTAGATCGCTCTAGAAGATTCGCAAACACAGATGATTAGCCTATAAACCGAGTTTTCTCGTCCTTAGTCCCATGGCAATGGTTCAATCGCTCTATGTATATACTGCAAGTTCCCGGGCTTTTGAACTATAGGTGTGGAGGTTGGTAGAAATTATTAATCAATTCAAAGAGGGAGAGAAAAGAGAGGAAAACTGGGCATTTGCAGCACCATCCTTCTTTTTTTTTTTGGGCCTGCGGCGCATTGGACGTCCTTCAAGCTTCTTGGGAATCATTCAGTAGCTATGTTTGATCAAGAGCAATCATGTCAAGTGTCTGTTTTTGATGGACATTCTGTTCCCTTGTGTTACAGTCTCAAATCACTCTGATGGGCTTTCTTTCAACCATTCACCCTCCTGAGTATGCAGGTACAAGATACATACGGGTTCTGCCGAACGTTATTCCCCCGTGTCTGGCGTCCCCAATCCCCTTCATGAGCGCTTCCGATGCCATCCCTGCCCGCATCAGCTGGCTTGCCTTATTGCGAGCGGATCGTGAGCGCGTTTGTTTGTCGGTCCAGCCCTGCAACGAACCCCTGCACGGGCAAGGAAATGAGTGGGAGCGATCGCTGGGTTGCCTGTTTGGGGCGGGGCACGTGACGTGACCGGTTTTACCGTCACGCGGGGGTAAAATGTCGCAGGTAAAGACGGTTACCGTGAGTTTGAAACAATAGGTCAGACAGCATTTGTGGTTGTCATACATAGCTTGAAGCTCTGAAAATTTGTCTGCCTGTGCATGTCGGAGGTACTCATTTGCCATTGCATTTTCAGAGCATTTCAATGAATGGGTCTGCGACAATGAATAAAAATTACATCAATGAGGAGGAGAGCATGACTTCAAGCTCAGATTGAGCTCAGACATTAGTCAGCAAGATTTGGGGTACATGGGCAGTTCGTTTATAGGCTGGTACGGGCCGTTCATTCCACGAGAGTAGACCTTACTGAATCCTGATGTGCTGAAGATTCTCAGCATGCGAATATTGAAAATTTTCCGCAAGTCACCTCTTGTATTATGTAAAATACTCAGCGCCTATCACTAGTACTACTAGCACCTGTTGAACTTGAAGCAGTTGATCGATACTCTCATCACGATCTAGTGCGCAGCAACATGGGATGGCAAAAGACGTTTACTCTCCCAAGACAATCCAAGGGCTGTCATCTCGTAACTGATTCTGTCCTGGCTCAGATATCCGAGGGT
This sequence comes from Paxillus involutus ATCC 200175, assembly GCA_000827475.1. Lineage (NCBI taxonomy): Eukaryota > Fungi > Basidiomycota > Agaricomycetes > Boletales > Paxillaceae > Paxillus > Paxillus involutus. The sequence continues at coordinate 1,299,440 of KN819323.1, forward strand.
ATCGAGAACGTTGAGGTATGCGCGTGATCTCTGCGCGTGCAGACTTCCGAGAGTACTGACCATCCTCTAGGTTGGAATGCTATTCCTGTTTATGTAGGTGAAGATCATCCGTAAGACGACCACCTTACCAATGAATTTTCGGAAGCCAACACACTTCTGCCGCACTGTCCATCAATGAAAATTATGACCCAGGCGAGTATATTATCAAATATAATGACCCCGAATTGACAATCGACCTGCATAAAGATGTTCGCAGAGGTTTGTAGAGATTCGTATTAGAAGATGCACAGAAATCTGATCAGACCACAAACCTGGCGCATCCCTTAGACATGGACATGGCCTTAGACACTATCGTCCCTGAAAGCTTGAAATGGATGCACACTGATGAGGGGCCAGAGTATGACACAATCATGATACCGAGTGCTAATTCTGATTGTGTTGGATGACCCTTATCCATAGTGATTCGTGAGTGTGGACTTTTCTGTTACGAAATCTGCCTTGCCATCGCAGCCCCAAGAGTTTCTCATACTAAGGCGTCACTCATCGGCTCCACAATCTCGGTGCCCATCACGAACGGCCATTTGAACCTAGGGACATGGCAAGGTGTGTGCTGGTTTCCTCATTGTGGTGATGTGTTGACCTTATCATAGGAATATACCTGACCGAGTTCAGGCATGCGGCACACACCAGGCGTGTTGTAGCAACGGTTTTGTGAGTTTCCCTCGGTCTCTTACTGATACCCTTTGGTTGACAGGCACAGGTCTTGACAGATTATTGCTCAATCTTTTCACCATTGACCGGTGTCGACCTAAAACACGAGCGAGTACAGATGATCGTCCTCAACCTCATTACCATATGTTCAATTATCCACGATGTCTGTTTAATGACGGGATGTGCCCCTCCTGGTCATGCTACTGTTAGTTCCTTTCAATATGGCAAAACAGATAGAAACTGTGGGTCAAACTGAGCGGGGAATGATGGATGTGAGCGAGATCTGGCGCTTAAGCTGTTGCGATTGACATTGCACGTATTGGATAATTTTACCTGACTAACGTGATATTCCTGCGGTCAACATGCATGGCCAGCGGCCCGGGGTTTCCTTGTAGTCGCTCTTGAACACTGCCGCGTACATTATTTAGCTTAGGGTATTCCACTTCAGTTGGCAAACGGTCCGCGAGGTACCGGATTTGTCGTGTACCAAGTGTTACGGCAGGTGTGGATTCTTGGCTTTTCCTCCTCGCTGAGATACCTCGGAGATTCGAATTCATTGTAACCACCGCTGTGAACATAACCGACCAGCTTATAGTCCGCGTCACACAAATATCACCATTTCGACCTTAACTCCGAGTCATCGACGGGCCCTCTACAAGTTCCCACCAGTCTAGTAGCCTCACACACCTGCCCTTGAACAAAGATGCCGAAGGCCACCCCTAGCGCTAGCACTGCAAGCCGCCCTGCCCTTCGTAGGAATCAGGTACGGATCTGTCTTCCATAGTTCTTGTCATGAAAGAGACGTTCTTTCCCGAAGGCTTGTCGCTCATGTCGCAAACGAAAGCTCGTATGTACAGTCTTCGTTTTATTTCTGTCCTTCAGGAAACTGAATATATATCGCACTCAGAAATGCGATGCTGCTCGTCCTCATTGTGGTACATGCGTCAAGTCAGTTTCTTATTATCCTCCAATGAAATACCCACTTCATCTCTGCTGTTTTGCAGACAGTGGCAGTCCCTAATCAGCGTTCCAGCGCCACCGGGATATGCGTAAGTCCGTCACCTAGCTGACGGCATTAGGTGCTTAGGAGGGATTTAGGCATCCATCGGAACCCCAGTGCGTCTATGACCCGGTCGATGGTTTGGCCCTTGCTGCAGACACCGATCCAATTGAAAAAATACGGATGCTCGAGGAAGAAGTCTGTAAGCTAGCGCCTTCCCGTACTTCCTGTTTTCGAGACCCTGAGACCCTTCCAGCGAAGCTGAAGATACAACTACAAGAACAGAACACTATGTCTCCCCCTCGTCATAGCCAAGCGTTCTACAGACCCGGGTCGGCTTCCTCTTCATCAGTCTCGAGTGTTCAAACGCCCGCCATGGGAAGCAAACCAGTACTTCACAGTATCATGAATGTTTCTGCGCTGGTTCTTCGACACGAGAGTCTGAGCCCAGAGTTACGGAGCATGACAAATAGAAGTTCTTCCGACGCTATCTTAGAGCTTATCCATTCTGGGTGGAATCCAGATCTCCCAGAGCCTCACATACTCGATCATTAGTGTGTGGTAGTCTTGGCTCGTTCCGCTTAAAAAAAAGACTGACCTTGTACCACAGCATCGAGATTTTTTTCAAATGCGACCCATGTGGTCCCCGAATACTCCACCGCCCGTCGTTCTTGTCAGCAATGCGTCTTCACCCCCGAGACCCAGCTTTCCCGCATTCCGCTATCCTGCACGCTATCGTAATACCTTTGCTTCCTCCGTTTCATAGTGCTGACACGAAGTTTTAGTGTGCGTCGGCCTCCCGCTGGTCATCACGTAACGTAGCAGTCCTTCCGGATGGTTCACGCAGAGATGATTTTGCAGAGTATCATGCAAGCAAAACCCGACAATATATCGATAAAACGATGGCTACTGGGGAAGACATTTTTCAAGTTGTTCAAGCTTGTATCCTTCTCTCCTGGTATTTTTATCAGGAAGGTCGGTGGGTCGAAATATGGATCTTCGCTGGCTTTCAGACGCGCATTTCCGTGCCTTTGCGCTTGAATTACCCTGGAACATTCTCTACTCACAGCAATGGATCACCAGGTGGATATCTACCTCCCCCAAAAGACTTTCGCGACCTTGAATCCCGACGGCGCACATGGTGGATGTCCATAATTTTTGATAGGATCGTGTCCGTGGGTGGCTGGATACACGCTATTGACGAACGGGATATTGGGACCGAGCTTCCCTTGAGAGGAGAAGACTTTGATACCGAGGTATTGGACATTTTCGCTGGCTTTAACTCACCCGCTGACTTGGGACGTAGCAATTAATCCCCAGCAACCCCCAGGATATGATCACGGAAGACGTCTTTACAACTCATCTTCCCAGATATACCGACTCTTTTCTGCTTCTTATCAAGGCCATTATGCTATTTGGTCGTGTTACGGACTTCAATGTGCGTGGTAATCTGCGCGCCCCGACAGCACCTAGCAAGCACCAGGACCCCTTTGCGATACCAGGATTTAGCGACTTAGATAGCCTCGTCCACCTTGGCTTTCTGGAGAACCTTCCCCATGTGTATAGATTCAATATTGGCGTGACTGACGTGTCAGGAACTGCGCAGTGCGTTGACACCGACTTGTATCTGGTCCATATGATTCCTCATGCGTGAGTTTGATCACTGCTGTATGATCATAGTGATTAGATGGGTTTGACAGAGCCACAATAACGCTTCACAATCCATACATGGATTTGAACGACTTACAACGCACTTCAACTAATCGGTGCATCAAAGCTGCGCAAGCGGTACTTTCAGCCTACTTCATGCTCTCCGCGACTTCCCTTGACATCACACGACTCCACCCATTCGTCACAGTATGGATTGTTTCCTACTTACCCACCTTATCGCTCAATGTCCGCAGATTTGCTGGTACCTCGCCGCGGTCGTCCAAGTGCAACTCTGTAAACATTTTATTGAGATCGGTGATAACGTCAGAGAAGCTCAGGTTTGGGAGGAAATCAATGTACTCCGGTATGTTGGTTATTTGTGGTAGCTGTTGTGTTTCTTGACCTCCGGACAGAGAGGCTATGTTGAGTTATGGCGCCAGATCTCCTATAGGCAGTATGTTTTCACTAACAACATAGGTCCATCTTTTCACATTTGCTTTGCAGCTCGTCAAGAAAAGTTACTTCAAGGTCTCATGAAAGAAATTGTTCGCCTAACCAGTCAAAAGAAGCCTCTGGAGGTCGGATTGCCCCTCTATCCCTTCTCTCATAGCACTTTGTTTGCTTCGCCGAATGTCCCACCTAGCGACACGCCAATTGCACCCCTGCCTAACCCCAGCGCAGCAAGCCAAGGTGAAGCGCGGGTATACAATGACGTGTTCGGAACGCACTCAGGACAGGTAGCACCTCCCCCTGCCACATCATCCTTGTACCCTGTACTGTCATGGCCACCAAACGACATACACAATGGCTTCCAACAGGATACCGGGGCGTGGAGGCCCATCCGCAATAACTGGCTTTGAGACAGTGCTTCATACCCCTCCTTTTCGAGCATGGGGCGTTCGTGTATCTGGTTATGTACCCTTTCACTTCAATTTTTGGCGTAGGACTTTGGAATGACATTGCGCGCTTGTATGTATATGTACAGTATTTGTAATAAAGCTGCGGACATTGCGACTCGCTATCAAACAGACTCTCGGCCATCTTGAGACTGACCGCTGCGTCTCTCAGCTTCTAACAAGGCATCAAACCTGGCCTGTGCGGCAGCACGTTGGTCCGCCTCGCTGGTTGGTATACCATCGCCCGGAGATGATTTGGAGTTAGGGAGCTTGGTGCGTTCATGGCGCTGTCTGACGGCGTCCCAGGACGACTGGTGGGCAACATTGCGTGCGTTGACATTCCTGATTTCCTCCCACCTGCTCTTAGTTTCAGCTGGTCTGGACATGTTGGCATCTATTAATGCAATACATGTAATTTCCATACCATAACCATGATAAGAAACGAGCATACTGGTGTTGTCTTGTTGTTCACTCCAATCTTCTTCTCGGACCATTTCTGGGTCTGGTATGTGCCTGGCGTGGTCAGTGTCCTGCCTGGCTTCTAGACTCTCCCTACGGATCCGTTGGAGAGTAAAGCCTACACTGCCACTTCCCCCGAGTCTCTTATCGACATGGCTCAAGGCGTTCATAAAGCCTTGAGGATCTTCCAATGAATTCGCAAATTGGTAGTGTGCCACGAACTGCCTGAACGCGCCAAATGTCATCCCTAACATGAAGGCTGCGGCAGTCCCGAAACCGAGCTTCGTAACGCTCCACCGTGGTCGGGCGACATAATATCCATAACCAAACGTTGCGCCTGACACACCCCCAGCATAGACCATCTGTGTCGAGGTGTGTCATATGCGTGAGTAAGGAGAGGTTGAACACGCACAGGCCAACGCTGGTGTGGGCCAGGTAAGAACCTGGTGGCCAGCTCATAGTCATGCTGGGACAAGGCATTCTCCTCTAGTTCAGGCCGTAGAAGCTCAATTGTCCGCTCGCGAGTGGGGAACGTTCTATACAGCCAGTCAAGTGGGTAGGACATTGTCACTTAAAGACAAGTGAGCCGAGTATTAAGTTAGGGATATGTATACAATTGTAAATATTTATTTATGTAAAAAGCAAGGCCTTGGACTTAGTACCGTCTATATCGTCAAAATAAAATATGCATAGGAAATTTCCCATTCACATCATTTACTGACTTTTGACATCGTTACGATTCGGATCAATTGTTTTGCTTGACCAGGGTTGACCATCTCTATTAAATGCCTACATAACCACTCGAAACCCGTCCTCAGTACAATTTTTCACAAATTGCAAGACGATCTGGGTTAGCGCTGTGATGTACATGTCGAAAGCCGTGCCGATATCGCCAGGCTATAACGAGAAATTGCCTGCCCAACCTCCAGAGGAAGTCATTCTGGCACCACCGCCACCACCTGGCAAGAATGACTTTGATCATATTCTGAACACTCACCTCCAGGACAGACTCCAGTTACCCCCCCTCCCAACTATGTCATCTCTAGGTAACCACCCACTCTGCCCTCAATTGGGCCCCGCCTCTGATGACCCTTGCAGGCATCGACATTCCCTCGTCTCCGACAACACCTCATTCTCCACGAGGCCCGCCAGATCCTGCAATGTCCATATCCTCTCCAGTGGAGAAGACAAAAAAATCTAGTCCATTGACCGATCTCATAGAGAGCGAGAAGTCATATGTCGACCTTTTGACGGGCATTATTCGAGTTTGTTCCGTGATACTTGCTGTGTTTCATACATAACTGACTAATTGCTTATGCTGCAGAAAGTTGCCGCTGCGTGGTCGCGATCTAACCTTCCACCTCCAGAACTTGACACCATGTTTCGAAGCGTGGAGGGTGTGTACAAGACCAACCGTACATTACTGGAGGTAAGACGCATATCTTGATTTGATGCGACTCCATCTAACTTTGTCCTAGAAACTGAAAGAGATCGGCGAGAATCCTTCGTCCCCCAAGGCTCTCGGTGACCTATTGATGCGTTGGGTAGGCATCCGTCTCATGTTTCCAAGATGTGTTCTTGTTCTCATGCTGTGCAAGATTGATGACTTGGAACGGCCATATACGACGTATGCTGACAAGTATCGTGCGGGCTTTGATGACTGGGAACCCGTCAAGTCAAATCCAAAGCTCGGTGGTGTACTGGAAACCTTCTCGGCCTCTAATCCTCCGCCCTCTATCGTAGTGCAAGCTTCACAGCTGCGCGATCCCTCGCTTTGGACCCTTGATGCCCTCTTCTTACTACCGAAAGGACGCCTGCAGTATTACAGAAAGTTGTATAGCAGATTGCTCAAGAGTACGACACCTGGAAGAAGCGATCATCGACTGCTAACAGGCGCACTGGAGAAGCTGGATGGCCTTCTTACAACTCTTGACAACAGAGCCCATATCAAGGTCGGAGAATCGTATCCATTGCCACCCTCACCCCAAGCGAATAACGAGAAAAACTGGATGCCCAAGGAACCATCAATGGATGAGTTCATGCAGAGTGGCTCTCTGCTCTCTGGACAGTTTGGCTCAGGACTTGCGAGCGCTACGGAGTCTGTCCGCGGTAGTTTCTCGTCAAGCGGGTGAGCCTGACAATTTCTACTTTCGAGTCAGCCTTTCACATATCACCAGCGAACGCTTCTCACGAGAAACCGAATCGACTTCAATCAGTCGCGATTCCTCTCAAACCATGTTGTCACCCATAGTTGACCTAGAGAAGCGGTTATCAACTGAGAGGACGCTTGATATATTCACGATGAAACCTAAGGTTTGTTGATATGCCATTTGTCACAGATGCCGCCAACTCAAGCACACGAATTTTCAGCAAGTTCGGCTACAAATGGCACCGCCTTCACTCCCTTATGCCCGTGAATTGCGTGCGTCGGTAGAGGTGGTCGTGCGACTTACTCCAAAGGCAACGGGGGTAGAGATTATTCATCGTCATGGACACGTTTACATTCTGTCGGATCTGTTTCTTGTTTGCGAGAAAATGACACCAGAAGAGCGAGCTGCCGGAGGTGGGGGTGGTCCAGACATGCGTCTATGCTATCCTCCGCTTTCCGGCAAAGTCTTGAAGGTGACTGAATTGCCTGGACAAGGTCAGTCATTTAACTGCTTCAAAGTGCAGGGCCCTGATCACCTTCATAGACAATGCTCTGCAAGTTTCGATCATGCGTAAAGAAACATTGATTTTGGAGGCCGGGTCTCGAGACGCGCGAGACGACATCATTAAGGAATTCCAAGAGTGTATTTCTTTTGCGAGAGCCAGTGAGCTGACCACAGATCTTGACGTTGATGTTCTGCTTACCCTCCATTCTAGTGTCTGGAGCTGCGCAAGAGCCTGTACCGCCCTTGCCCCCTATGGGTGGCCTTCCTCACTCACCAGCTGTGCACCTCAGACCGTCTGGTAGCCCCCCCAAGCGGGAACGACCCGAGCGACTCGCCAATCCTCGATTATTGTCACAGCCTCAGCCAGGTGCAGATGGGGCCGAGTGGCCTTCGGAATCCCAATCTCCAGTTAGCAGGAATCCCGCTCTTTCGCCACCTGTCTCGAACCAAGGTTTGCCCCAAGTGACTTCACAAGTCAGCTTGGAACGGGAAAACACAGGCCAGCTCTGGTCGGTACAAAGCTCTCCACCTGACGGTTACACCAGTCCTCCGAGCGGTCCCGCTTCACCCGAGACTCAAGTTGCTCCTGGTGGCCAACGGGTGCCTTCGTTGCAGAAGCCCCTTCCAGGACCCATGTATCCGCCACGTAAGTCTTCGGGAGGGGCTTTCATGGATCCGCCCACTTCCCCACTTGTATCAGGACAGGTAATTCCTCCCGTGCGGAGTGTGAGCATGCAATCTCAGTCACCGCCTCCATTGACACCCAACTCGGATCAGATGTATCCCAGTCGGGTACATTCACCTCCTAACGGACAGAATTTCCCTGCACAACGTCTGAAACAACACGCCTCAATGCACTCCCTTCGTCAACAACCTTCTCTACACCATCAACCTTCAATGCACTCTCATTATCACAGACCGTTGATCCACCAAAACCTACCCCCACCACAAGCGCCTCCATATCAAGGTCTTCCGGCTCAACCAGGTCAATATCCTCCCCACGGACAGTCATTTACTTCACGTCCACTAGGTCCACCCGGTCCACCTGGTTCTCCGCATGGGTTGCCTCCCCCGCAGCCTTCGTCTGAACTGTCTTCCTCGCACAGACTCCAGAAATCCCTATCATCGCGGTCGCTTCATTCGCAGTATGAGCATAGTCAGGGTCCACTTCCTCCAGTACCTTCATTCCCGGATGGCTTGCCCATGCCACAACGAGTATACAGCCAGCGCCAGAGCTCGGTAGGGTCTTTGAATATGCAAATGTCCCGACAAATTATTCCTTCGATGCAGATGGGATCGAGGGCTAATTCTTTTGCGGAACTTCCCATACAAGATCTCAGTCCTCCCACATCCCCCAGAACAGAACCCAAGCCAGTCGGGCCTGTGCGGTCCGTGGTCTCAGCGCAGATGAAGTGCAAGGTGTTCCATCAGCAACAGCATGCACAATGGAAGTCGCTAGGCACAGCGAAGTTGACGTTATACCGCCAGGAACCAACGAACGTCAAGCAGCTTGTTGTGGAAGCAGACACCAGAGACAAGATGATTCTCATTTCGACGATCGTGTTGACGGATGGCGTGGAGAGGGTGGGCAAGACTGGTGTGGCCATTGAGCTCAGTGATGCCGGAGGTGCACGGACGGGCATCGTTTACATGATCCAGCTGCGGAATGAAGACTCTGCAGGTGGACTGTTCAAGACCCTGCTTGCGGGCTCTGACAGGGCGACGTAGTTGTGCTGATGGTGATGACACCAAACCTTTCAGCGTCATTTGTAGTTTGTTTGATTGGAAGGGTGGTCTTTGTAATGATTCTCTGTATTCCAAATACCCCTTTAGATGGCAGATGCCACATATTACCTACTCAAGTTGAAATGTAATAGGCGACGTTACCAATTGGGTACAGAGGGAGAAGTGATCACTTCCGCATATCCCTGTCTTGGGTAGACCCGGTGCAACGTCCTCGGTACGGTGTGGTTGAAGGTAACCCATTACATCTGTTCTACTCTCAGGGGGATCCAAAATAAAAATGTAGTCTGGCATGATGGTTAGCTGGAGTGCTATGTAATGAGACTCGAGGGGATTACCTAGAGTTGCCTTCCAGTAATGGGTATAGCTGGTCCACATTGGTTCATGCGCGCCAGGCTTTTCCATTGGTAATGACTTTCTGTCGCCGTAGGTGACCACTTCGCTTTTGTGCTCGAGCGATGCTCGTCGTGCCTTTTGTCCCTCGTCGTATGCACTCCGCAAACGGTGCCGAACAAGGTCACATAACTCGCTGTCTGACAATAAGCCGTCAGAAGGCTTTGCAACCCTCGAGTTTCGGATGACCCTATCAGGATCAGCTTCCTCGTTACCACCTCCTTCGTCTGCCTCTTTCACGACTGATTGCGGAACGGACGGGTCGATGGAAACATGCACAACACGCGAAATTTCCAGTCGTCCTCTCTGTTCCGGGGATAACGCATCTCCGACCAGCAAGGAATACGCGGGATCGTCGGGGGAAAAATTGAAGTCTGCTCAGCATCTGGGTCAGAACGCGCACTCGCAGGACTTTCGAATTGCTTACCTCCCGCGATGATACAGGGCCAGTGGTGGAGCTTCCTGGACTCTTGAAATGCGACAACCTCGCGAAGTAGGAGACTAGCTTGCCTGAGGCGTATGCGAAGATTATAGAAAGAGTAAACGGGAGAAACGGCGATCACTTACCTCGCTCTTTCATAGGTGTATCTGGTAATCGGTCAACGTCAGCGGTCAGATTAAACACATAACCTCTCGTACGAACGCAGGGTGCCAGAACAAATGTGTTGTTGCAACAATGTAGCCTTTATGCTGCAAATCGGAACTTAGCCATTGGAGTGCGACTATGCTGCCAATGTTCTTGGTACGATGGCTTGATCCGATGCGTGCGTCCGGATTGAATTCGGGGTTGTGATGAACTTGTAGATTATCATACTCCACCACTTCGGCGTGGACGCTTTGAAACATGTCATTTCTATAGGCAATGAGGCACCCATGCGGCTTTTCTGGTCCGGTCGCGTAAGTGTAAGAGTATCCGGCGCTATCAAGTATGGGAAGGAGCTTGTCCAACCTATCGACTTCCTGATATAGATTAGATCCTGGCCAACGAGCATTGGCAACAATGACGGACCTGCATGCATAGGATATCGGCATCATGTGAGAGTATTTCAGCATGGATCATTGGCGCCCTCTCGTTTGCTTTACGGGCCTTGCCGCTGGTCGGGAAGAGCTCGGATCCTAAGAGGGTTTCTAAGTCCGAGTTGGATTGTCTACATTAACTCAACGTACGGACAAGACACTGAGCAAGAAGCTAAAAGATGATGCGTTGAATAGGGGGCTGGGGAGTTCACAGAGATGTACAGACGTTCCAGGTCATGACCTTGACAGACTGAGTGGTAGTAAGTTGGCTCGCATTTGAGAGTGATATCCATGATCTTGCCAGGATGGAGCCTGGAGAAAGGCGCTGGCTCTCTTCTTGTTCTTGCTGTAGCTTCTTTTCCAGCCGCTTGAGGCGTTTCTTGTCTGCCTGCGCGATCTGTTCTGGAGTGGGCTCATAGGTGGTTCGTTTCATGTTGATCTCGAGGAAGCTCGAGGAGGGCTGAACTGCTGACATAATCATCGAACATAGAACTCCTCTGGGTATAGACTGACTCGAGGACTTTGACAGGTCAAGTGACAAGTCGATGAAGGCACTCTCAACAGCTACGACTCGACGTGTTTTTACAAGGCCACGAGTAGCCAGCAATCCCCCATCATTACTCCCTTCTCTCCGACTTCCACCCAGTCCCAATCGTTCTCCCTTTTCTCATCCCATTTCCCATCCTCGCTGGCCTCCCATTCCCACCAGCAATTTCCGGTCTCTCTCATCCATGTCTCCATCCCTCAACGGCTCTGCAATCCCAGCCGACGAATTTACCTCGTTTGGCAACTTTGACCTTGTCCAGCGCGTCAACCTAGACTACACGGACGTAGTTATTTCAAAATGGCAGAGTCGTGCTACCGGCCTTACCGTTGTTCATCTCGATTATGAAGGTATGTACTCCTTTACCATCAGGTCGTCCATCCCTCACTTCATCTCAGCTCCCCTCGTAAATGGATATTTCGTTGTCGGCACTGAGAGTAAGCCAGCCAACCCCATTTGATAGCGTTCATTCCATCTCATTATTCTAGTTTTCAATGACAGCGGTTGTCCTCACACCCTGGAACAGTGCGTTATTTGATAGCAGACCCGAATTTATCTCTTATGATCTAACAGCCTGGTCTTCATGGGCTCGGAAAAGTACCCATATAAAGGCATCATAGACCATCTCGCTAATCGTGGATTCTCCAATGGCACGAATGCTTGGACCGACAATGATCATACAGGTGAACCAGCCATGACCTCTCCCTGTCATCTGAGCTTATACTGTGCTATACTAGCATATACCGCCTCAACTGCTGGAGAGCAAGGCTTCCTACAGCTCTTACCAATATACCTGGATCACATTTTGTACCCGACGATGTCTAACGCCGCCTTCCTAACAGAGGTATAAACATCTCCTGCAAATTTGAAGAAATGATTACAACTGCTTCTTAGGTTCACCACCTCAATGCCAAAGGCGAAGATTCTGGCGTGGTGTACAGCGAAATGCAAGGGCGTGAGAACACCTCCGGTGATCTCATGGCGCTTCGGTCCGTATACGCACATGTGAGGTTGTCTGACCATGCTAACGTCTCATTTTAGGTCTCAGCGTATCTTGTATCCCCCTGGCAGTGCTTACCGTAGTGAAACCGGCGGCCTTATGGAAGCACTGCGAGTTCTCACCGTCGACCAGAGTGACTATTTTGTTGATACACGCTTACACTAGCTGATCCCTACTTTGCAGTCCGCCAATACCATGGCACTTACTACGTTCCCCACAACTTGTCATTGATAGTAACCGGAAAACTTTCAAGTGGGACCAAGTCTCTTCTTTCCGTAGTTCAAGAGAAGGTAGAGCCTACTATCATCGCCCATGGTCAGAATAAAGGACCACGTCCAGAAGGCTGGAAGCGGCCATTTATGGAGACCGCTACTGCCAAGCGCGAGCATATCAAAGAGATCACGAAAGAGTCTGTTGAGTTCCCAGAGAAGGACGAGAGCCAAGGCGAGCTACTCATCACTTACAACGGCCCACCTCCAACGGCGTTTCTGGAACGCAAGGTTCGTAAAGTGTCACAAAGTTGAATCTTTGCTCAGTGCGCGTGCCAGGCTCTGGACATTTTGTGCACATACCTTACCTCCTCGCCCGTGGCTCCCCTGAACAAAGAATACATTGAAATAGAGTCTCCCCTCTGGTATGATTTCATATATTCTCCACATTGTCAAGCTCATTCCCTTGTAGCTCCTACATCTACTTCAGCGAGGACACCCGTGCTACAATGGTAGACTTACCCATTTACATTGGTTCTGTACCTGTGGAACACTTGGATGGCTTCGACGAGAGGCTGACCGCCAGTTTCCGTCGCATTGCCGAGGACGGCATTGACATGACTCGCATAGAAATGGTCATCAACCGGGATGAGCGTCAAGTGCGTATATACGACCTCATACAATGTTGTTTTCCTGCTAATGCGGTGTCTATAGCTGCGCAGTAAACTCGAGTCTGCTAAAGGAGACACTTTTTCGGGTACTATCATCACCGATTTCCTGTACGGTGCTCCAGATGGTTCGGACCTACACGGTGCTTTGGATGAGATCAAGTACTACAACATCCTCAGGACTTGGTCCAGCTCACAATGGACGGAACTTTTGAGGGTGTCAGTCATATGATATATTTCTACACGTGCTGCGATACTAACTGAAATCTAAAGATACTTTATCGATCGACCATACATTGTTGTCATTGGAAAGCCTTCATCTAGCCTTGCAGAACAGCTCGAAACGGACGAGAAGGCCCGTCTTGCCGCGCAAGTCAAGAAACTCGGCCCTGAAGGCCTAGCGAACGCCGAGAAGGAACTTGAGGCTGCGAAAGCTGAACACGAGTTACCTATACCAAAGGATATCCTGACCTCATTCCCTGTTCCAGACGTAAGGAGCATATCATGGATCCCAGTGGAGAGCGTGCAAGAAGTAGGCAAGGGTCGCAGCGTCGCTTCCAAAGCCTCGTTGCAGTCGGAGCTTGCCAAGCATATCAAGAGTGATGGCGACCCATCATCCATATTTGTGCAATATGACCATGTCAAGGTAGGCTCGTTTTTGACATCAGATTAGTGCTCGATTGACGGACCTTTCAGTCTGATTTTGTGGGGATCCATGCATTCTTCTCACTGGCCAATGTTCCGGACGAACTTCGCCCGTTCGTTCTATTGTTTTAACTGATTCCTCATCTCACTTGCTTGTTGTAGATACATCTCAACTTATCTCGCCGCATTCTTCTCACTCCCTGTGAAGCTCGAAAATGGCGAAGTGCTGAGTCACGAGGAGGTTGTCAACAAGCTCGATGATCAGACTGTCTCGTATGAGGCTGCTCTTGGAATGTCGGATCAGTTCACGGAGGCTGCGCGGATTAGCTTCAAGGTAGAGACTTCACAGTATGAGTCTGCTGTAACCTGGCTCCGCGACCTCGTTTGGGGCGCAGTGTTCGACAAGGAGAGGCGAGTGAACACCGCAGAATCTAGTCTCACGTGGCTAAGTCATTGAGCAGGCTCCACGTTTCTGCTGCTAAACTTGCACAGTCTATCCCCGAGCTGAAGCGTGATGGCAGCAATGTCTTGTCGTCCATCTGGGCCGAAACCCTGTTCGACAAGAGTTCGACTTCGTTGGCGGGCGCAATCTTGTCACAAGCAGAGTTTGTACCAAATCTAATAAAAGAACTTCAAGAGTCGCCAGCTGAAGTTATTGCTGCCTTCGAGAAACTACGAAAGTGTTGTACGTGCTTTCTGTCCTCGAACATGTATCGCAACGTCTGAGTGGACTTGGATGCTTTCAGTGACCGATTCCTCTGGAATTCGGATATCCGTCACCGGTAACATCTTGGGTCTTGAAAAACCACGTAGCACATGGAGCGACAAATTCGGAAACCTCGGTGTAAGTTTCGCGTTTCTGTCGATTGTGTTCAGTCACTTTAACACGTCTTGCACAGGAATCGACGTTGGCACCCATTAAGCTGACCTGTGAGACGCTAAATGAATTGGGCAGGAATCCTGTTGGAAAAGTTAGAGCTCTTTGATACTTCGTTGCACATCTCCTCACTTCCTTCCCAGGCCACTGTCGTCAGCTTGCCCACGATCGAAAGCTCCTATGTTAATCACACCACTAAAGGCATTCAAGGATTTGATCATCCCGAGTTCCCAGCGCTGAGGGTAACACTTGAAGTTCTCAATGCTGCGGAGAGCTATCTTTGGGTACGATACATTTTTTGCGAAGTGTATCTTGTGCTGACCGTCTTTCCCATAGCGATCAGTCCGAGGGGCTGGTCTTGCTTACGGTGCCTATGTAAGCGCTGATAGAGAAGCCGGGCTATTGACTTTCTCTCTTTATCGAGTATGCATCATCATAATCTCAAGTGGGAACTCCTGTTAACTCGTCGTGCAGAGCTCCGACAGCATGGAAGCTCTCAGGCAGGTACACCAAGTGGTTACGGGTTTGGTTGACGGCTCTGTGAGTTTTTATTGTGGGTCTCGTCGAACTCCGCTAAACTAACTGTCCTATCAGGTTGAGCTGGAAGAAACGACACTAGATGCTGCCAAGAGCAGCATTGTCTACGGTGTTGCCAAGAACGTTGCAACGGCCGGAAGAGCGGTACGCGACACTTCTCCCACTGTTGTTTCCCCATACTCACATGGCTGCAGGCCATAAATTCGTTTACCAACCAAGCGCTCAAGGGTCTACCTCAAAACCACAACCTCCAGCAGTTGGAGAAGTACCAAGCTGTGACCAAAGAAGACGTCTTGACTTCTCTCGAGAAGTACATCTTGCCGATCTTCAACTCCTCGTCTTCCACTGTCGTCGTCGTCACAGCACCTTCCAAGGTAAGCCAGGTCGCAGACGGGCTTAAGGAATACGGATTCGATGTCGAGAAACGGACGTTGGAGGTCGAGCCCGATGACCATGGGTCGTCTGCGAGCGGGAGTGCGTCCGGGTCTGAGAGTGGCTCGGAGAGCCAATCATAATAGCCTCACAAATAAATGAATGCATTGGGGAATAATCCCCGGATGGACACTCGTTGACACTGATCAACAGGGCTTCTGGACTATGCATAAATGAACTAAACGATGCAGGAATGTCATAACGGATTAAGGTCGAGTTGGTTTGACGGGACCTCGATAGAGACAGGTACCGACAATACGTTAGTGTTGCTCCCAATCACTTCGATCAACTTCTCCTGTGCTTCGCCTGGCCGCAGTTCGAGGTCCCGAAGGAAATCATTGTCCACTAGAAAGCGAATGGCTTGGGATAGATTGGAAATCGTGATCCGGATTTCAGGTAAGAGCAGCTGTGATGACGAAATTATCAGAACCCAAAGAAGACATAAAAGCACGTCTCAGTACATTACGGAGTAGCGTTGGTCTAGATCCGAATGGATTTCGTGGTGGCCTCTTCGGCTGTGGAGGGGGAGCCCTGCTGATGTGTTTCGGACGGAGGACTTGTGGTGTTTGCACCTCAGTGCTACCTCTGGCGGTGACTTCTGCGATGGGCATCAGGGCCACGTTAGCTTTGGATGAGACAATTTCGGGTGCTTCATCGTTATCAGACTCTGATCCAGAGGCCGAGCTACCTTGCTGGGTGATTTCACTACTCGTATGGGCTGCTTGAAGGGCCAAATTTTCGCTCTTGTTTATCTGAGGGACTTTTCGTTGCATTGAATCTCCCCGTCCATGGCCTCTGCCTCTGCCATATCCTCCTTGTCCTCGAGATGCCCTACCAGTCCCAACCGTGAAGACATTGTCTTGCTTGCGTTTTTTCCTTGCACCTATGCCCATGTCTTCCGGCGCCAGCTGCCCTCTCGCCGCAGCCTCCTCGAGCTTACGTTTTTTGTCCTCGACTTTTTCAGCAGTCGGGAAGCGCTTTCTCCGCTCTGCTATCCAAGCATCGATAGCTTCCGGGGTATCCAGCAAGAGAGACGTCCCCTGAATCGCGACAGGTTTTCTGAGTTTCAATTAGTCAAACCTCCAGGATGCGTCAACAGTATATATCACGGACCCCTTCAAGCTCAGGTCAGCATCCCAATCATCCTTGCGTCTATTCTCCCACCCAGGAGGAAATATAAAGTGACGATCCATCATATGGATCTCGACGGCCTTGCGGGAGCCGGCGAACGGACAGCCCTGGCGCGTGCATCGACCGTTCCCCGGTTGGTACCAGCTCCCATAGGTAAGGGGATTCGTGATCTGTCTCACGGTTTGTGGTTGTGCAGAAGGGCGATCCTGAGGCGGGGGGAAGGGTGTGCTCAAAGTCGCGCGGGCCGTCCGATTACCTGGGACGTAGGTCGATGAAAGGGTGTAACCCTCTGCGGTGATACCTGGTGCTCCGTTGGAGTAGGCTTGCATATATGCGTGATAGTAATGTGGGGAAACATTGCACTGTGTATGTTGCTGGGCGTAGGGATTGGACAACGCGGCAGTTACTGCGGTGGTATTGTAAACTGGGGCCGTGTACGATGAAGTTGACACACGGTGAGGATTTTGTGGTAATGTTCTATGCCAGGACGATGGACCTGGCTGTGCCGTGTTGTGTCCGCGATGCATCGCTGGAGAAAGGACATCAAAAAAAGATAGGGCAGGCTGGACCATCAATGTTTAAACTCCGACAGCCAGCGCCGAGTGGCTGTGCGGGCGGCTCCGAAATACGAACGCGTGACGGACGCGCGTTTCAAGAGAGAGCATTTCTTTCAGTCACACCCTTTCACCAACCCAATTTTCGATTCCCCCTTCCGCCATCCCAAGTCCCTCCTCCCGTTTTGATTCTCCCCCCACCCTCACCGACAACGTCCCATATCATGTCCGCAGAGCAGCTGGCCCCTCAAAATTCAGGTATATCTCTTTATTCTTCTAGGGGTATCACACATACTCAGTTTACATCAGCATCTCCCGCTGGATCTCGTTCCCCATCCCCAACGTCTGGTCACGATGTCCTCACCCTTCGTGCCCTTGTCAACACTAAAGAAGCTGGAGTAATCATCGGAAAGGGTGGAAAAAATGTCGCCGATCTGAGGGAACAGACTGGTGTGAGAGCGGGCGTTAGTAAGGTCATACCTGGCGTTCACGAGCGAGTGCTCACAGTCGGCGGATCGGTCGAGGCGGTTGCAAAGGTACGCAACACCGCTGTCTTTGCTTCATTTCATCTCTCAGCTATCGCTCACCAACTCGTTTACATCTGCAGGCATACAACCTCATAATTGCCCAGCTCGTCTCATCAAGCCCATCTCCCGTTTCCCTATCGTCGTCAACTCCTCATACTTCCATCCGCCTCCTCATCTCTCATAATCTGATGGGCACGATAATCGGCCGTAATGGCCTCAAAATCAAAGCCATCCAGGACATCTCTGGCGCTCGCATGGTGGCGTCAAAAGAGATGCTACCGCAGTCGACAGAGCGCATAGTCGAGGTTCAGGGCTCCCCGGGTGCAATCGGCCATGCCATCGAGGAAATTGGCAAATGTTTACTAGAGGACTGGGAAAGGGGCGCAGGGACAGTGCCTTTCCATCCGGGCGTTGGTGATGAGCGAGTAGGCTCAAGACGATCGACCAACGGCTATTCTGCAGGAGGCATGAATACGCGCAAATCCGCTGGTGACGTTGCTCGCCGTGGTTCATCCCCGCCCTCGCCACACTCGCCTTCGACTACGCAACCACCGGCTAATCTTCGCACACAAAATATTTCAATCCCTTCTGATATGGTCGGATGTATCATTGGCCGCAATGGGAGCAAGATTACTGAGATCCGTCGGCTTTCTGGATCCAAGATATCTATCGCAAAAGCCCCACATGATGAAACTGGCGAGCGGATGTTCACCATCATCGGTACGCCTGAGGCCAATGAGAAGGCCTTGTTTCTCCTCTACAATCAGTTGGAAAGCGAGAAGGAGAGGAGAGTTGGTAGGGAGCAACAGCAACAAGAGTCCCAGGAATAAACTCGCACACACATCTCTTGTTTCGCACCATTGATTTGATGCCTCACCAAAGTGACCCGCCTCATTATCACGACCCGTCATGTACTATCCTTCATCCTCCTACCCCTCTTGTCGTCTCAACTACCTAGACGTTACTCCGGCCAAACAGGGCGTGCCTCGCATCATTCTGCTATCTGCTCAAGAGCCGTCTCACTGTTGTTCTTCCACCCCATGTGCATTTCCTCTTCCTTTACAGCCGAAAATGCGCACGACCTACACCCATCCGCGCTGACCTCTTCTCTTCGATTTTCTTGATGTCTCAAATCTGTTTATGTCATTGTGGTCGCCATCCCTCCCCCCGACGAAAAATGCTAACCCTGCTACATTTTGTGACATGCCTGACATACTACAATGCATTGTGATACTGCTACTCCATAGACGATATACAGTATGGTTTGCTCCACTTTTCCCCTCTACTGTTGCACTTGGGTGTTTGCAATATGATGGGGTATTATTTAGAGATCACCAGCTAATAAACATGAAGATTCGGCAAATTGGTCGTGCGAAGGGGCTGGCCACGCTTCTCAGCGAGGGTTGACTCTAGAAATCATGACCACCCGCCGCAAGTGAATACATATAACTTGAACTTATTATAACCCTCGACCTTATCCATATCATCTCCATTGCCATGTCTAGAACTACATCTCTGTGGTGCGTGTTTTCAAGCGAAAAAAAATCGAGGTTCATCATAAAAACACTGGCCCGACAGAGGTCGCATAGTTACATGCATGATCTTATGGGTTCTCATCATAACGTAGAGCAGCTCGACGGAATCGCACATGAAGCAATAATCTCAATCTAGAACCCATACTGAGTGAGGTTCTCGAAAGATGGTGATGCATCTGCGACCGCCTTTTGGCGCAGCTTCAGGGCTGCAATCTGTTCAATCCAGTCAACCTGCCATCCAATGCGGAAGGACCATCCCATCTTTACATACCTTGCGTTCATGGAATGCCTGTGCTTTGATCTTCCTCTTCTCCTCAAGATGATCAACGACGTCCTTGTAACCCCACCCGACCTCATGCGACAGACGCTAAAGCATTCGCCGAACATTAATTCGAGCCCGTGACGGTCCACCCATTGTCCATACCTTTACGGTGCAGTATTTCCGGCCAGGCTTCAACCGCAATACCCGCAGAGCCTCAGGGACAACCATTCGCTTCTTGCGATCGTAGGGTGGGGGAACACCCTCAAAGAGCTTCAAACGCTCGAGGGCAGCAGCGCCACGAGGAGTCTTGTGGGGGACCATGCCGCGAATAGCGCGGAAGAGAATTTTAGAGGGAGCACGGTGATGGAAGGGGCCGGACTTCTTTGGGTTGACAATGTGGCGCTTATGGAGGAAGTTGTGGTAGCGAAGCTGTTAGATGTGCAGGATATATGTTTGTCTCAGTCTGGGCATATATCTATACAACAAATACCTTGTTGCGGAAGAAGCTGCCGGAGATATTGATCTCCTCGCACCTCACAACAACGATCTTCTGCCCGGAAAGGATTTGCTTGGAAATGATGGAGGCCAATCGACCAAGGAGGTGACCCTTGCCATCAATTACGATGGGTGTCGAAGAGAAAGTGGCCATGACGAAGTCTAAATCGTATGCGCGTTTATGTTCAGTCTCAATAGCGGGGTAAACGAAATGTTTCTGTACTCGCCTGTAGGGGAAACGAAAGGTGAGTTAGGAATGATCAATTGCAGCAAGACGTTGGGTCCGCTTACCTTGAAGATCTTGAGGTCGTTGGGGAATGTGGGAACCTGCGATGGTGACAGCCACTGTGACAAGAACTGTGTAGTCGGTTTCGGAAATTGCCGCAGAGAAACTGCCACTTTCTATTATTTAAGTTTTCTTCGTGCTCTCTATCCAATGTCATCAATTGACAATGATCAGGGCCATAAGTTCACAAGGGCCCGTCTTTGCTGGCTACTTACTCCATTTCCTTGCACGCAAGATCGATTAGAGCCCACTCAGTACCCAGACTGACTCTCAGGAAATAACATTGATGTACAGAGATGACCATGTTGCTAAGAGCTTGTCACAAATTAGAGGTGTCATTTGAGTCATACTCCTTGGCCTCTTTTGCTATCCATTCAGCTGAAGCAAACCGCGTGTACGTCCAATTCTTCCCCCACATCTGCTTTTCCTTCCAGTACGCTTCAATCCCTGGTCTGTTCATCACGACTTCCCAAAGTTGGCCGCAGCAGTTAAATTCTCCTCCTTGCCTTGCCTTGTCACGAAGGTGAGGAAATATATCCATCACGAGGTTCAGAGTCGCTGTCACGGTGACAGATAAACCAGTCAGTGAATCCGACTGTTCTGGGATGATCTTGGCGCGTGTCTTCAGAGCTGAAAGTGCATGCTCAGTGTTCCTCAAGTATGGCATCACGACGTCGCGGTAAATGTGATCCCGATTGGGCGGTGCTAGCCAGTCCTGTGTGTCCAAAGTCACCAAAACCATCCCCCTAATCGTTTTGCCCAGTTGTCATGCACGACTTACTTCTTTCCCGGACATCAACATAATCCTTCCCGAGGTGTACAGCGATGCCTCTTTTACCATTTCCATGCGAGCACGGATTTCGAGAGGCATGTCCTTCGTAGTCTCTTGCGCCCTCAACTGATCGTGTCTTGCAAACGAGTAATAGTACTCACTGTCACCCCTTTGGGAGCCAGATACTCCTCCAAGAAGGAAATTATCACTGGACTCTCCCCTAAATAGAGATCATCGTCACAGTCCTGGCCAAACTTGGAGACACGCAAGACGGGAACTGTGGAACAGGGGAAGTAACTCGGTGTCACCTGGCCCGATTTCTTCATCTCCGTCCATGCGGGAACAGTATACTCCTCAAGTGTGAACGGCTGGCCGGAGTCGGCGAGGAGCAGCAGCATCGGTTCCCGACGCCCTCGAGAGAAGAAGTAAATAAGGTGAATGTTTGCGTCCATGGTGATTGAGTTAGCCTTCCTAACATCATTATATGGGAAAAGAACGAGCTCTTCCCTTATTGGTGCTTGCCATTGTCGTTTCGAAATACGGCAACTGTCAATCGCCAACCCCCTTACGTTGACGCTTAACGACTCCTTCGGACGTCCAGTCAAGTACTCAATGGATGTGACGAAAGGCAAGTTCGACAGTAAATATTCTCATGATGCGTAAACCTTATGTTACGTTAGAACCGGTGGGGACAGGTGAAAGTTGACAGTAATGCATAAATGAGTAGCCTGGTGACCTGGTCGCCGTTATACACTACGTGATGGGCCCTTTTGTTGTTTGAGGCCTGGGCAACACGAATTATGCAAGTCACATCAAACCTAATCCACATCTCCAACTTGAAGAAGGGAAGCAGAAATCTCGCGCCTTACATCTGACCAATTTGAAGCCCCTGTCCAGCTTGAGCCTCACCACTTCACTTAAACGACTGGTTGACAGGCTCTGCGAATGTTCGCGTATCATTTCGAAAGTCTCCTGTCAAAGCTTTGGGATTCCTGCCCGCGAAGTTTGAAATTTGAAGCTCGAAGGAATTTGGAAGAACGACTGTGCCATAGTATCATGAGGCGGCCGCTTCAATTACGAAATTGTACCCTGTGTGGAGCCAACATATAGACTACGATTTGGAGCATTGGATGACCCATTTTGCAATCCATCCTGCCATACCCTAAACTACTACACCGAATCACTCGCGACAAACACAGCTTTCCACATAGTTCATATTCCATGGAGGAGACTGGGGGACCCACGACCTTGTTTACGGTCATCTCTGCTCTAGCGAAGATATATCCAAGAGTTCACCCTAACTTCAAGCGACATCAGATTTCAGAAGATGTAGTTGCTCACTTTTCACTCACAATGTTTCGCTATGTGCTAGTAACTCTTCGAAGAACGCCATGATAACGGACGTCGCTGAGGCAAGTCCATTGCAGGCCAGACTACCCAGGTAAAGTAAGCACCTATGAGGCTTTTTGAGACAAAGAACGGAGGTCTGCTTGCATGGTTTTCCCTTCGGAGTACCAGTCCAATCCATTTTAATCCAGCTTTGAGAAGCTTCACTCCACAAAGTCTTCCAGAACTGGCCGTAAAGGGCGTGCTGTGGAATACATGGGGGTCCGGCAAGAACCTGCGCTTATTGTCACATGCTTCGTCATGGAATCGAGCAGAGGGCTCTACAGAGACCACGTAACCTTGATTCGCCCCACTAATATCACAAATTCACTAGCTATCACACAGGCAAGCTGTGAAACAGTAAAGAGAGTGCCTAGGGTGAGGGTCTGGAGATCATCGGACGCACCCTCCATCTCACCTCAGCGTTAAGATTAGCTAACTGGGTCATCTAATATTTTACTGTCAATGACGAGGTCTGTGTCGAGAGAACTCGAGACGATTTTTGGACCACGAACCGAGTTGCTCTCTCACTTTGTCTCGTGTATCTCCATGTGCAGGAATTCCGTCCAAGACTGGTGGAGAGGGGTTATTTTGAGACTATCAGCCTGGCCTGCAGATGAGCAAAAATAATACCCTCACCTTCATCAAGTGACCCTACTGCGAAGAGTGGCCCATCAACAAGAGAAGTATGGAGCACAGGGACTATGGAAGCAAATATTATCTTCAAGACCGTATATATACAATGTAAAACGATGCATGGTACTGGCATGCCGGATTGGGTGAATGCCCCTGGACTTTGCGACTGAAAGAACATTTGAACAGGACCTGATGGAGCAAAGTCTTTGCCAGGGGTCATAATTCACCAAACTCATGTGCCAGCAGGGGAGTAGGGAAGTCATGTTCATTGGTGCCAAGTACAGAATGACGAGTGGACGAATGGTACTACCACTCCCTCAACGAGCTAACAAGAAAGGTGAGTGACGGGCAGTGCGGGAGCAGTGGGTCATGCTAACCTTCAGGCGTCTTTTCAATATAGTCAATCGCTGAGGAATGGACGTGCGTGGGCGTTAGTAGATATTAAGTAGAAGGTCAAGGAATGCTTACCTTGCTGAACAGTTTTTATTTCATCAGCCTCGGCGTCAGGAATTTCAATACCGAATTCCTGAAGATGTAAAGTGAGCAAACGTTTGCACCTGGAGATAAGAGTCTGCGTACCTCCTCCACGGCCATGACTACTTCAACTGCGTCCAAGCTGTCGAGAGCCAGGTCATCTGCGAAGGATGCTGACGTCGAAATCTGAAGACAGACATGAGTGACTCAGGAAATTGCACAGATGGCACGCGTTCTAATCCTTACCTTTGCATGATCAACCTTCTCGAAACTTTTCAGGACGTTGAAAACTCTGGACTCAATGCCTTCCTTCGGTATCCCTGCAGCGGCCGAGAAATTCGCGCGGTGCGACCTATAAGCAGACTGTTTTGAAACAGCGAAAGTGGGTCTGACGCGAGAGAGGCTCGAAAGTGTTATACGGGCGAAGGACATTTTGTGTGAACGCGTCCGAGTGAAGACGTTTAAAACTCGTTGAAACTGCTGAAGCGCAGACGAAAGCACTTTCCGGGATTTACCGAAGAGTTGCTAAGCCTAATTACCTACTTCCAGCTGCGACACTGTCAGAGGCTGTTTGTTTTTCCCAGCAGGTTCCATGAGTCCGTATTGAGACCGGGCTGCTATATGGTCCGGATGCTATTCAGGCTGCACCAATATCAGTTAACGATCTATCTAGAAGTCGCCGCCAGATCGCAACGACCTGCAGTTTCCCATCGGCCAAATTGACATATGCACTGGTAAGGCATAAAACGCCACGATGATGAATTGACAGTTTCCCGATACGCAATCATCGCCAGGCTCCAGCTAGCTGAGTGACTGGTAAATGTTTCCCCTAAATTTCGGTTGCTGTACGCGATGCTCAGAAGTTCTGTTCCCAGCGACCCTCAAAAGGTTTCCAAGCAATCCAGCACCTGAATGCACTATCTTCTCACCCTTTCTTTTCCACCGCACCAGGATGAGGGCCGCCATAGTTAGGGAAACCGTGCCTCTCGCGAATATCTGCCATCAGGTAGGTAACTTCTCGTCGACAGCATCACTCGTCCTCGGACATAAGCTGAAATACCCTCGTGGGTTCTCTCTGCTTGGAACTTTTGGTCAAACTGTCACACCTACAGTCATCCATTCATCCACCAGGACCAGTGACCATACCATCCCGTCTATGAGGCAAGCCGTAATGCAACCGCCAGTCAAAAAACACTTGTTTGCTGCATGAAAGATAGACTCGTGTTACATCCGAGAATCGCCAATACATCTCTAATTTTATCTGGGACACATGAGTAAGTTTGCGACGCGGCCACAGAACAAAAGATGAGTATGATGACCCCTATGTTGGTTAGTCTGATATTAAGTTAGCATTTCCTAATCTGTTTCAGTGCCCGGTTTGGGGCCATTAATATTATGTAATATCGTCGTGTAACTCAATATTTTGTTCTAAAATATGGAGGAAATTCTACCACGCAAGGAGAAATTTTAATGGAGTGAATCAAGCAAATTGTTGCGTGTAAGCCGTATTCGATATATATTCAAGTCCCGCTCAGTGAGGTTGTGATTTGTTCCGTCCATCCAAGCCCACAGGAACAGAAAGCTTTCGACAATGAAACATGGTGTTGCGTTTCGAAAATTCTCGAGGACATCCTCGCACCGCAATCTAATGCTTCGGTTCGCAGTGTAAATGTCTCTTAGGGCCACCTACTCATGCACACTCTAGAAACCTCGTCACCTCTCTGTTTGAGCACGAGCAAATTCGGACAACATTGCCGAAGGCAAAGGATACCGCGAGACTAGCGGAGAAGGCAAGAAATCGCCACTGGCACTGCACCTCTGTCTAACTTGAAGCATAGATCATCACTCTGGGCAAAAAGGGAAACGAACCCGCCTACAGACGCGCCCAAGGTTTCTTGCTCAAACCTGCCCTTCTTCCAAGGCTCTTCACGACTTTTGCGGAGCGCTACAAGGAGCGTCCAGGCGGTTACACACGCGTAATCCAAATAGACAATCGCGTGGGCGACAACGCGCCTATGGCCCTCCTGGAACTAGTTGACAACCCAAATGACTTCAAGCTTGAGATGACCGCGAGGGCTGTGGGACGGGAGCTACTGACCGAGAAGCTGCGGCGGAGCACACCGAGGGGTGTACTCAACAGCGGTGTCACTGATGCCCATGCCTCCGTCTCCAACGAGCTGAAGTTACGGGTCACAGACAAGGGACAATTACGGTCGGTGACACGGAGGAACCTCCAGAAGGTCATGAAGTACCGGGGTACCCAAACTCTTGCTGAGATTGGCAATAAAGCAACATCGTATATTGTGAGTACCACCGACGACGGACATGTCGCAATGGTTAAAGTCTCTTAGGAATCACTTCTTGCGAAGCCAATCCAACAAAGCAGGGCACAGATGGCCGAGAACTCGAGAGCGGAGAGTGCAAAGACCAGCTATGCCGCAAAATTCCCCAAGGCGTCTTCGCGTGCAGGTACCGCGGTCCCGGGGGAAGTCAGACCAGCTATACAACTTGCACAGGGTGCACTTCTACGGAGACGCTGGTCGCCCAAAAGCCGATCGGGCTCTGCGAATCGCGCATCGCCCCCACCCTTTCGTTACTCTGTGCAGAACTTGCAGCTTCAATGAATTCCGGCACTTCCCGTACAATGTGAATTACTACTCAATCTAATACCACTTCGTCTGAATGTGACTTCGTATTGCAGACCGTTTTTTTGGTTCGCCCTAAATTTTCCATTCGTCCACCCTTTTTGTTTTGGGTGCACCTTCGCAAGCTGGGGAAGAAAACTGCGTCTCTACGAACACTTTCTCCACTCCTGCGACGCGCTTGTCGAACGCGGCATATAATTTTGCCATGTCCTCGACTGGTACGCGATGAGAGATCATACTTAAACCCGGGTGAGCTGTGATCCAACCATAACAAGTCTACTCACAATCTAGGATCGAACTTCCCAGTTTGGATGTAGTCATCGAGTATTTCTTTCCAGTACTTGTGGACTGGTGCTTGTCCGTTTCCAATCAATCTTACTCCTTTCTCCATCTACGCACCGATATTGAAGCCGTTGGTGAAGCCAGCATAGACGGCAATCAGTCCACATCGACCCATTTTCCTCACCGAGACAATCATCTCATTGACCGTCTCTGGAACGTCGGTCTCCAGCATCAACATTTTTATGCCTTTGTGAAGCAACGTCTTCGGCTCGTGGAATGTACCTAGAAAACATAAGATTCAAACGAAATGTTGATCTGACTGCAACATACCGCAATCGAGAGCCACGTCCAACCCCCCTGGTACAAGCTCGTGAACTTTCTTCGTGACATCTTTCTCTTTACTGAAGTCAATGACCTCGAACCCTGCCGTTTGGGCAAGAGCAAGACGCTCAGGAACCCTGTCGATGCAAATTACATGAGAAGCTCCTTTGATCTTAGCCCAGCGCGCGACACACTGGCCAACTGGGCCAAGTCCCTAGTGAGTCCGTGAGTTAAATATGAAACTGGAAAGCAACTCAACTTACCCAAACTCCCACAGTATCTCCTTCCTCTACGCCGGTGTCAACGACACAATGATAACTAGTGGGTAAGACGTCAGATAGACATAGGACCTTCTCGTCAGGTAGGTCATCCGGTATGGGAAGCAGGTTAACTTCCCCGAGAGGCACTCGCACGTATTCCGCCTGACCACCTGGGAAACCTCCTGTGAAATGGGAATACCCGAAAAAGCCTGCGTCGCGCGCGCCATACAAATAGTTTTAAAGCCTGGCGGTGGTCAATTGTCGGGTACACTGGAAGTATAATAAATCACTCGCGAAGAAGAATTGGTGTTGTCACAGAACGACGAGAGCTTTTGTTTGCAAAACTTGCATTTCCCGCATGCAATCTGGAAAGAAGCTACCACCCGCTGGCCGATCTTCAGATTCTTGACGTTGGGACCGAGACGGTCTACCTTGCCCATAAACTGAGGTAATGCGAGTGAACAGCAGCTGGAATGACTAGGGGAGAGGCGAACCTCGTGCCCAAGAATATCGCCTTTCTGGAGAGCTAAAATCTCTCCATGGTACAAGTGAAGGTCAGACCCGCAGAATGTCGTGCCAGTGACCTTGACGATGACGTCGTCTGGCTCCGTTATGTCCGGAACAGGAGCATCGACCACTCGTACATCTTTCGTACCAAACCACGCAAGGGCTTTCATGGTAGATCCGTCCTCGCGATGCTTATACTGCGGCTTGACAACGGTTGGAAACTCGCCCAGTCGCTTGAAACGAGTGAACATGCGAACTTTCTAGAAAGTTCACACTCACGGCCTGCGCGATGTTCGCTGCTGCTTGCATTGTACTGGTTGAATGACGAGTAAAGATGAGAAGAGAAAAGCGGCAGTGGACATTTATAGGGGAGATTCATGCGATGACAGTGACGCTCAGTGTATGTGCATGATTACTGGTCCCACGTGACTGCGCTTGGGTATTGCTGTCGTCGAGCATGTGTGCAGGGGGACTTAATTTCATGCCGACTGACATACATGACCAAGACACGAGTGATCCATTCCAGGTCTTTCACCCTCAACTGCCAAGTGTTGACACCAAATGCAGATGAGAGGGTAAGACAATAAGAGATAAATTTACGTTACATATTACGTCGAGATGTGGGTGATCATCATCTGCCAGCAGATTGTCCTGCGTTTGGTGGGTGACAATGGTATAGTATGAAGGCTCTTGCCTTAACAGGGTATAGCCGCGTCCTGCAGACCCACGAGCCTCACTAAAAGAAGAGATGTAATTAGCGACGAAGGAGGATATACGATCCGAGAACACTAGCCGAATCATTCCAGACATTGAAGCGATAGTCCCGCCATACGTGGTCGACAGTCACACCATTGCATAGCGGGATCGGAGATGCACGCTGCGACGTCCGTGGAGGCGATCCCGTAGAAAACAGCTGCGACATCTCGCATCGTATGTCTCTCCAACTTCGGGCACTGCACCGTTGCACCATGCGTCAAGATCTGGGACGATGAGGAGACACGTGGAGCGGGCTCACCTCACGTTGGCGACCTTGGAACGCGATTTCAGAGCATACTTGTACACTGACCCCGCATCGAGTACAAGAGTGACGCTCTCTCCGGGGTGTAGCAATACGACTGCGCTGGGGTTTCTTCCATAGTCTCGCAACAGCTGTATGGTTGCGCAGTCGTGTGTGTCATTTGTAAAGTCCAGAAGAACTTCGTATGATGATTGTGTAAGTGCAGGCATCGGGATGAGTTTGCGAACGGAGGGTCGCAGACGCTAAACTTGATAAGTATGGTTTGGGGAGAGGGATTGGAGGAGTCCAGAAGATAGAGTGAATGGATGCGAAGAAGACAGTCCTGCGGGTGACAAGGAAACTATTCAAGTGTTGCAGAAGAATTGGAGGAAGCCTGCCCCGAATACTGCTTTTGTTCAAGTTCGCCTTACGGCACGGGCAATGGGTGTCCGATAGGTTCTCCGTTCTTGATGTCAGTGCGAACAAAAGTCGATAAGAGGAATCCTACTTTGAAGCACACTACATTTATGTATCTCGAGGGCATCTTTGCGGCCAGGTAACCAGCCAACTGAAGATGCAAATAGCACTGCACATGCCACGTTGTCTCGCCCTATTGTTTTGTAGTTAGCGGCAGAATTGCGCAACTAAAGCGGCGTCTTGTTCTCGCGAATGGCCTTGGAACACCCCAAGCTGGCAGAAGGCACACATTAGACAGATCCACGTTGAGTTGGCGAGGTAAAGTCGTGCCAGAAGCTCGACGCATCGATTTCGGGTGTAGCAGAAACGCGGGAACAGCCGTTCAATCTCATTTCCTCGTTATCTTCAAGCAAACTTGTTACCCCTCGTCCTCCCCTAGGGCCCTATCATCCACATGTACAAAACCCGCGAAAAATTCTAGTTCACGTTGTCTCCGTGATCCCTCCTTTCATCGGCACAGTTTGCTTGCCAAGTTCAGGTTTCAAGCACGCAAGGCTTTAGCACTGAAGATCAACGCTCGATACTCTTCCACGAGATGCAACGTACTTGCAGGGCAGCTCGCAGGCAATGATGCATTTGGCATTCATCTTTCCTTACGGAACGAGTTTTGAATGGAACGCTGCTGTCATTATATGACTTCCTTGACCCAATGCCCTCCGGGTGACATCTATCTCGTGGTGAAGAGACACCCACCCCACCATTCGCAGCCTGCATCACGAGTAACGCTTTGATTGAATCAGACTCAGGGGCGTTCCTAACTTGATTCCTTCGTACTTCCACTGGGACCTTCTCTCCGTAGCCTCGGACTGCAAATTATACACGCGTGACATGCTGTTCCGTCTTTCCTGTCATTCTCCTGACGGCAGACGGGCTACCGAGATGGAACGTCTAGACGATGCGCGGCATCTTATCTTAAAGGGTGGCGACCATCCCAGTCTCATGACTTAGATCAAGATTTCAATGCCATGTCCATCCTTATGACTATTATAGGGTGTAGCAGCGTACAATGACTGAGGCGGCTAAGGATATGGATACAAAACCAAGTCCGGGAGCTAACCCGAGGGCGAGAAAACTCCATAAAACGTCACGAGTAAAACAAATGCTATGTTGTAAGAGAACTTCAGCGCCTTATGGCTAAATGAGTTCTCAACTGGAGAATCGATGGGTAGGTATGAATTGTCCATTAATCACTAGCAGCTCGTTAAGCTTGAGCTTAATATTGCATCAGGGCAAACACGGCGGAAGAAATTGGATCAGCACCCACCGTGATGGTGTTGGACCAGAGCAGGCTGTCCAATGGGCCCACTTTGATCATTAATCGCATATGACGTAGGTTGGGAATCCTGCATGTGCGCATCAGAAGGCGGGGAGAGCGCTCTCCTCGTTGACGGCCCTCTTGCAAGCTGCTGATGCTGCGAATGATGAGAGGCTGTTGAATAGTCGCCGTACCCGCCATCAGGATAGGCTTCTGTCTGTACCGGTGCACCGGTGACCGTAGATGCTGTGCTTTCGTTCCTCGAGTGCCCATAAGCCTGACCATAATCAAACTCGTGAGACGCTCTGGAATCCCAAGGATCACCACGATCAGCCATGGGGATCTCCTCTGTAAGCGGTTTCGTTGAATCGTTGAGTGCGTCGTACTTCTCGTGGTCCTCTCTTTGGGCGGCCCCATACGATGACACGACAGTAAGTAAGTAGGTCTTCAGGAGTGGTAAGTATAGGAAGTTGCATTAATCAATGACCCTCCGCTCACTTGAACTACCGCGAAGAAGAGCCAAGCACCGCCCATCAGACCGACATCGACCCATGAGAATACGTCACATAGAGTCTGACCCTCTGATGAGGTGTTGACGTTTGAGTTATTAGTGGGAAAGAATGTGCTCTCGCAGTTCGATTGCGCAGTGGGGTGGCGAGCAGCAGACATGATAGTCCAGACTGCAGCAATCGCAAAGACAACGATGGTTGAACCGGTGTGGAGAGTGACATATCTGCGGTACATAATTGCTTTTTCCTATAGCTCCGTGGTCAGACAGAGCCAGGATATAGTAGGTCGGCATGTGGTGCTTACTTGTGCGACACCAAGGAAGCCAAATATTTGAATTGCAGCCGCTACATAGCAGAAAAGCGCAAGGAGCCAAGGAGCAAATGATGGAGTAGCCGCCCCGACAACTACAGCACAGACAGTTACTAAAGGGTGAATTGCATATGAGAATAAGAGCTTACTAGACGGGGTGGCCACCGAAAGTGTCCCTACGACGATAGCGAGGACAAATTGCTCGGTGAGCGTAGTATATATGCCCGCGTTAGTGAGAGGGATTGCGCAGCAGCAGTACTCTCGTGGCTTCATAGCTGGATGGCAGAGGTTGTGTGGATCGATGAAGAAGACAAGACAAAGTGGCGGTCCTGACACGGTTCGATGGATGTCCTGAATGGTCTCAAATGAAATGAGAAAGATCTATTAGTTGTGTGTTATAGCTACTCACTGTGTCACCGTAGAAGAAGTGAGAGTCGCTTGGTCGCAACTATTACTTTATTGGTATCAACGACGGACGCATTGGGAAATATACTCTCACGCCCTCAACAGTCTCCACCTTCTTATTGAAGTTATTCGTCTCCCTCAGTCCTTTCCTTTCAATTTCAACCATG
The DNA here is from genome assembly GCA_000827475.1 of Paxillus involutus ATCC 200175. Taxonomy (NCBI): domain Eukaryota; kingdom Fungi; phylum Basidiomycota; class Agaricomycetes; order Boletales; family Paxillaceae; genus Paxillus; species Paxillus involutus. Next base: position 1,331,068 of record KN819323.1, read on the forward strand.
GTCCGCCTTTTTTCTTTCTCCTTGCTTGCTGTCCTCGCGGGTGTAGCATTTGCCAACGTCGAGGAACAAGTGTTGGTCGAGTCCCCTGTTCACACTACAGAGGGCTGGTCTTACACTGATTGTGGTGGGAGCACTTCTATTGGTAGCGTTTAGGAATAAAAGACTGACGAGGGGACAGGGCTTCCCACTGACGCTATTCAGCTTAAGTCGATATCTCTGTTCCCCGATCCACCCAAACCCGGCCAAGATCTCACTATCACAGTGGTTGGCACAGCGGCCGAGATCATTGAGGTTCGCTTCGGTACCTTATCTTGTCCAACCTGAGCTGACACCCTCCATCAGGACGGAGCTTATGCGGACGTCGTTGTTAAGCTCGGCCTCATCAAATTGTTGTCGAAACGATTTGATGTCTGCCAGGAGGCGTAAGTTTCTGCTGGCCACACGTAGGTTTGATGCCGATACTCACTATCCTTAGTCGTACCGCCAACGCGAGCGTGCAGTGTCCAGTCGAAAAGGGGGACTATACTGTAGTACAGACAGTCTCTTTACCAAAGGAGATCCCTCAAGGTTTGTCCTCCGTCATTCAGACTAGGCCCCCACTTACCCATCACTTAGCCAAGTTCACTGTCAATGTCAGGGGATACACAAATGATGATGATGACATGCTCTGTTTGGATCTGAAGGTCGACTTCATGAAGAGTCCTTTCTTCGGGTTATGGTGATTCCACGAACTGCCCTATACCGCCCACGGACTTTTCCACTTGTGATCTACTTTGCACTGTCTCCTCGCTTTGTATATGCTATAGTGAACATGCAATGACTCATCTACGCTCTTACGTTGAATTTTTTGGTGTACCTACTAACATCGTAGTCAAATATTTCGCGTTGTTGGCTCAGCACATCATATCCGGCCTAGACTCTGAGATACTGCACGACTCCGTGCAGGCGACGACAAAACGGTTCCAATGAGTTGTGGCCGAATTTTCTGGTCCAATATAATTTGTTTAAATAATTGTTTGGTCACTGTCATTTAGCAACTTGCGCGTCCTATGCCGAAGATCTCCAAGAAGAACAAAGAGAAGGTCGCAGACTTTTCAGTGAGGACTTTCACCCAGCATGCACCACCTTTTACTGTCCAAATTGTTGACAACCATCATAGAAAGCCAAGTTAAAACTTGGCAAGGGAAAGAAGCTGCCAACTAATGTAGTAGACACTTCGTTCAAGGCTCGGAGTGCGTAGTATCGTCTTCATTACTTTATTTCGTCCATTGAAAGTCACCAAGGTATCGCCCTTCCGACTCAGAGCATTGCTATTGAAAAAGACCATACGGTGCCCACAACTAAGCGGAGACGGACCTTCAACGACATACTTTCCCTCCTGAAACACTACAGTGCTGGAACTCGTAAAGGTAATATGATCGCAACAACACTCGCGCGCGATGATAGACCTGGATAGCAGATGCGATTTTCAGTGCCAGAGAGCTGTTCGAGGATCACCCTGGACTGCTAGAAACCTCCATTACTCCTCTGATTGGTGCCTGTGTGCGTCTCATTGGCGACGAGGTATGTCTCTATCAGCCCAGTTCCACATTCGCTGTAACTTTATCAGGATCCTAGCGTTCGCAAAGCTTTACTCTCCTTCTTCTGGTGGCTTCTACCGCGTGTACCCAGAGTAAGTATTGCCTCCCCTAGCACCGATTCAGAGTGTTCACGTTACTCGTCAGAATGATATAATTCCACACATACCACTTCTACTCCTTTTTACCACTTCTGCACAAACGCACATATTCCCAGAAATCCGAATAGATGCAGTACGGTTTCTGGATCTCTTTCTTGGTATTGTGCCAGAGACCGTGGTCGATGGTTGGGATGAATCCCGTCCTGGGCACGGAAAACGTGCATTAGAGGGTTATCTTGGAATCCTAAGCGCAGGAACCAAATTGGGCGGGGCCGAAGGTCTGTTTTCCTTGGAATGTCAGTGGCTGCTGTTATCTGATGCCCCACCCAGGGACAGCACAGGCCACCTCTACTGCTTCTGTAGTTCTTTCACCCCAGGTAGTTGCATCTGCTCGACGTTTATGTTCCACCCAATCTCACGGATTGTTAGTCGAAACTGGTGGTCCTGCGCTCCCTTTCTTCTTTCCTAGGTCATGCGATCGATCCACAATGTCTTGCATCTGGCTTGTCAGGCACGGATGTCGGTCTAGCTGCAATACCGCTACCAACTTGGTTTTTGCGACCATCTTTCACATGCAGACGGTTATACGAAGAAAATGCGACGATTTTTCAAGCCCCACAAGACGTGAACCGTGGCAAGCAGATTGTCTGGAACGTGCAACCGGAAGTCGAGTCTTTCGATGAAGACTTTGTGTACGATTCCAAAACTATATCGGGTCCACCAGATGCAGCGTGGACTCTGAACGATCTTTCAAAAGTTTCCTTCGAACAAGACCATCCATCCCGTGCATTGGGTGACATTCCCTTCGTCATGGTATGGATTCGTTCTATCGATGACACGCTAGACATACACGAACTTTACAGCGACTGACTCAAACACTCTACGCAACTCTAACTGCTACTTGTCTCGATTGTGCCCCTATCGTCTTCTCACCAAGCACAAACCCGCCTGAAACGGACCTTCAAATGTTGACCGGGGCACTCAAGATCACTCGGACTCTCTACAGCGCAATTCTTCAGAATGCGAGTTATGTATGTGGTCCTTGAAGCGTACCTTGATTTCTCATTGAGCTCCGGCGAATCAGGGCGAAGATCTTCGGAAATCTTGTGAAGAACTGAAGGCATTACTAGGCTACTTGACTGGATATTTCCCATTTAAACCTGCGTACGGAGAAGTAAAGGCAAGCACTCGGAGAATCATGCCTCCCAGATTGACTCAACGGCATCTCAGATGGAACAAGCTTTCCAAGATCTCAACGTGATCTACTGCGAACTTACATCGCTACTGGTGCTCGTCTCGTCTCGGTCAGACCCTGGGGATGCGCAACGCGGAAATCCTCGTCTGCGACCACCACGTGCGAAGGCCCGGTCGGCTTCTCTTAGGGGCGACGCGAAGCTCGATGTACAGGCTAATCTCGTCAGCTCCTATATCATCCGACTTCTCAGAGGAGAAGGTGAATTGGGCGCGCAATTGCCGAGGCCTATATCCCCCACAGTGTATGCTGCGCTTCTGCCGACCATCTGGGCTCTGTTGAATCAAGTGACCGGAATGGGAGGGCAGTTGGGGGATGAATCTTCGTTAGTGTTGTCAGCGACGCTTGATCACGCTCTGAGGACCACAGCGAACTCTGGCGCCAAACGTCTTACGATCGAGTTTGTCGCTCGACTTTTACTGGTATGCTTGGTATTTTGCCTGGAACCAAGCGGTTGCTGATGCCTTGGTAGCTCGAAAAAGAACGTGGTTATACTGGCCACTTCAACCCTCGCCATGCAGGCGAAGATCACAAGTTTCAGGAGTGGGTCTTACACCTCCCTAAAACCCTCTGGGAATTAGGGACAGGGAATTTTGCCACGTCACAGGTGTGTCCAATAGCACGTTTATCTACTGTCACGCCACCGAACCATCTTATCTTATAGATCATCATCTGTGCGCTCTTACGTCTCCTCCAACGTGGATCGTGCGTCATCCAGTGCGAGGTGTGTCTTCCCCGTGACAAGAGCCATGATCTAATCAAGAACTGACCATGTCCCTGACCTGCAGCAAATCTCATCCATAGGCTCTCGCCTCGTGCCCTTCTTTATGATCACACACCCCATACGCGGACAAGTTCCGGGACCGTTCACCAAGATCCCGTCCTCGGTGTTCCGACGGTTTACACTAGATCTTTGTGCATCAATTCTCATGGATCAGGGAAGATCAGGGGTGGGGGATGAGGACCTATGCAACGCGGTGTCTACAGCGGTGAAAGGGACGACGGAAGAAGAGTATTGGGCACGGGTGACCGCGGCCATGCGGTTGACGTGATTTTGGCTTGACGCATGGCGTTTGCTTGGACACACTAGGAGCTGAGTCAGGGAAGGGTGCGGCGACCATTGTGTGTGTAGTTGTCAGTTGTCTCTTGGCGGAACAAGAGCCCGGGGGCCACGTTGTGATGTGCACCCCATTTTGACCTGGGATCAGCGAGCGGATGGGCGATGTGAAATTCCCCCGCGGATCAAGACTGCCAGTAGTCTCAAGCCTGGTCATTCCCGTCGTACCATCACGTGTAAATGGCGCTGTATACATGGGGTACAGACTTATGCTAGCATGCTTGTCCCTTGGTTGCCAAATCTACCTCACCGGAGATGAAACAGGGCTGTCGAAAGAAAATATTCGCGGCATCATGTGTCCACTGTAGTACAAGGTTTTATTGCACCGCGAAGGACGGTCCGGGACCCTGGTTAGACCGTACGGTATCATTAGTAGTACTGTTCACTGCACTGAGGACGTAAAGTCGGTCATAACCAGTGTCGAAATCACCATAATCGTCAATCAGTATCGAGTCGACCGCGTTAAAAAACCAGCTCTTGTGGAGCGGAGTATACGTTACCGAGTCAGGATTTCACCGCGGACAAGGACTCGGAGCCTGGGCCGCCATCAGTTTTATGGGGTCAAACTACTGTACTGCATCCGATTTTTTGCCTGCATGAGAATGCCATGTACTTACTGGAATCATTGTCGAGGAAGGGCCTTGTTTGGCCAAGTTCAAGGATCGCGGTGCTCCAGAGACTGCGGAAATAAGATCTCGAGATTCCGGATGCCCATAGCAAACGGAGATAGCGTGAAATCAACCTCGGATCTAAGCTTCCCTTCTTTGATGTGCAGTCCCAAAATACCAGGAATTTCGGGGCACAAAGGTAGTAGCAGAATGTGATTCCATTGGATGAGAACAAACAACAATATTTGCATCTATAGAGTAGAACACTAGCAACAAAGCACTTCTTGACCAAAGCAAGCAAGCGACAAAACGCATCACAAAAGGCCCTACACCCAACACCCATCAACTACCAAGAAGCTCCATCAAATGAGTATCATTAACGTAGCACGCCTTACGCGTGTGGGTATTGCGGGAATGGCGTGACTTCCCCAAGCTCTCTGGCTAGCAGATAGAGCGACCAAGCGCCGGGATAAGATAGTCGTGTGCGAAACTGAACATCCGGGAATAACCTTAAGGATATTGTCGTGTATGAATAGTGAATAAGTGAACGCGGAAGGACGAGTCAATCGCCGTCGTCGAAAGCGCAAGGGAAACGACTCGTTGTCGGTGCGAGGGAAGCGGTCATTAAGGAGACCAAACCCAGTTGATGTTAATGCGACCAAGGGACGGGTCAGCCAGGGTGTTAAACGCCTCGGGAGAAAAGTCGAGGTCAGTGATCGCACAGCCTGTGCACCTGTCAGTGACCGTGACTTCGACGCTCTTGCCCTGGTCTGGAAAGAGATAAATTATGAGCATAGGATGAGACGATAGCTGAGGGTATTTACAGCTAGCAGTGATCTTCTGGTTGCAAACTGGGTTGTCGTTGGGGTTCAACCCACCATAACCGCTAAGGAGTTGTGAGACTCAGGCATGATGTTTGGAACGAAAGACAGGACTCACGGGTAGGAGTCGAAAAGGAGGTAAGAGACGGCAGCAATGTACTGGGTGTCAGTATTGGTGATACCACATGCGCCGAGGCCAGTCTCATAATATGTGCCTGGGACGAAAAATTTTTAGTGTTGGGTGGGAGGGATGAAGAGCAAGATATGCACACCTTGACCATCCTGAGTGCCGATCATGAAGCTTGGCTCACCAGTGTCGCTCGAGGGTGAGGAAGTCTGAGCAGGCGCGGGAGGGGTGGAGGTGGGAGGCGGAGGGGTGGAGGAAGATTGAGCAGCCGACGACGACGACGGAGGGGGTGCAGCCGGTGCAGGAGCAACGTTGACTGGGGCAGCACTTGGGACGACCGGGACGGAGGTGGGGAGTGCGGAAGGGGTGGGAAGCGCGGAAGAGGTGGGGAGGGCGGAAGAGGTGGCATTGGCAGACTTGGGCAGGCATCGCTTGTTGAGGGAGCGCTTGCGCTTGGGGGGAGCGGCGACGGGGACAGGGATGTCAGCATCTACTTTGGCATGGCCAAGACCGCGATGTGCATGGTTGTAAACGTTGTGGGAGATGTGAGGGGAAGCAAGAGCAGAAGCAGAGAGAGCCAAAGAGAAGAACGCGAGGTACTTTGACAAGGGAGCCATTGTGAGTAGAGAGCGTTTGGGGGTGTTGTTGGCTGGACTGATTAAAGGATTGACAGGGGCCCTTTTATAAGAGCAAGCTTCAAGCTTGGCCGTCAACGGACAGTCGTGGATGAGAACGAAAGGACTGAAGGGAGAGACAAAACCAGTTCGACGATTACCCTGGCAAAAAAACAAACACTAATATTAATACTTCTGCTACTGTGCTGACTAAGCACAAAGAACCCTGGAAACGCTTGCTCCGCACAACGTTAACAGCGACCGGAGCTCGCTTCACTTCCTCAATCACGTTTGTCTGCGTACCCCCTTTCATCTCTTTCATCCTTTCACTTGCCCTTTCTCTCCTGCTCCCCTCGCGGCATATTCGCGATTTTATCGTCCCTCCCCTCAAAATTTTCCGTTGCGATCTATTCCGAAATAGAACGACTGCGGTTCATCTTCCCCTTGTCTTCACAACGTATTACTACATACTATTTATAATCTCCAAGCAACAACGGACACAGCTGACTTTTGACAGTGCACGGAGATGGATCATGATGCATGATGCAGGATCAATCAATCAATTGTATCCTCACAATGATTCACTTGGTAGCCATTTGCACCGTAGCTCATACACCGGATCCCGCCCTCGCGCCATACATCTTTAGTAGTCCTATCCCTGCACTACTTTCCAAACTCTTCGCATAAGCATCCACCTGTCCCAACAAAAGCATGCTTTCAAGCCTGCTCGGCTCAGCTGGAATCTTGAACAACCTGCTCACGTCCTCCTCAGGAAGTGGGTTCAGTCCCTGCGCCACCCGTTGCGCATTCTCCTCTTTTCGCTTGGCCACGTATGTCTCCGCCCGCAGCTTCTCTCGTCCGATCTGTCTGGACAAGTATGCCACATTACCTTCTTCTGTCCGGTAATTGTCAATAGCCTCCGACACTTGCTCCAAGTTGCGCGTAAGCCCAGAGTTCCCGAGATCCAGCACTGAAAACGACGGAGGAACCGCCAGAGTATCCGCTGATCTGAGTTGCGTAGACGTGTACGGCGACGAAGACGGCGCTGCCAAGACGTTCAGGAACGCACTCGTCAATGGATTTGTCCGAATTCTTAGCGGGATTTCCTCCAGGATAGCCGAAAATATCAATCGATGGCTGATCAAGCTGTAAACGGCAAACCGTGACTCAGCAAACAATCCGCCAGACATGGACCGGCCGGCGAAACAGCCTGAAGATGAATCGAGTCGAGTGGAATGGAACCTCACCTCGAGGTGCTAAAATTGGCCCTTTTGTAGGCGTCCATGAATGAAGATGTTAGCTTGAACGCCCGGAACGACGCATTTCCGCGCGCCGTTTGCGAGATGTCTGACCGCCCTGTCAGTGTCCGAACCCACCCTAAATGGGAGAAAGCCCGTTACCATGCACGATGACGACGCCCCCATGTCTCAATCTCTCCTGATGTATCGCCTGTGTATCAACCAGAGTTTGGTTATAGAAAGCACCGAGTGTCGTGACTTGATAAAACCCGACGACGTTGTCATCGCCCTGCACCTCCTTCAGTGATCGTAGCATCGATGCTTGGTAACGTCCTGCATGTCGAATGTTTCATCTCATCAGCCGTCGGTTGCAGACAGCTGTCGACGTACTTACCAATTGATTTCGATGACTTTTCATCGTCATCATTTCCATGACTCGGTAATGGAAAACTGTTGGACACCTCGAGGACGCCCTCAAGGTCAAGTCCGAGCAGAAGTCCGTGGGCAGAAGCTGAGGGGGCGTCACGTCCGTGTTGTACAATTTTGGTAACCACCTGGCAAACCGGTCGGAGAGGTGTTCTTCATCAGCGAAACATGAAAGGTCGGACAGCGAGAATGCGGTAGACAAGGCGAGGAATTTCCATTGCTAGAAACCAGAATGGAAGAGAAGGACTTTAGAAACGACATACCAATGCATCTAACTGCACACATGTGAGTGGTATTTCGGCTTCGATATCGATTGCTGTAGACATGGATGCAGGAATGGCCTCATACACAGGTGCAGCAGGCGGAGGGGCCGAGGAGGGCGCTGGTAGTGATGCAGCAAGGGCTGCGGCCATCGATGGAGCAGCCATTGTGAATGTTTGATTCGCTGGGTGCGCTGCTAGGGCTAGAGAAAGTCACCAACGCTACACCAAATCTTCGACTTTTACTCGGATGAACTTCGCAGTCTTGGAGAAAAAACGGGTATTCGCTGACTAAGCGGCTTATGGACTTCTTTAGCACTTCGAACCGCCAGCTTGCCGCCGTCTCTCGTTTTCTCCCTCCACGACGATGGCGTTGTCTCGTTCAGCACGTATAACACTATTACTAGTCATAGATGTTGTGTTCTTCTTCATAGAACTCATCGCTGGTACGCACCAGCCTGCCATTTGCCTGCACCACACCCTTTAATCTTCCATGGCTGTCTCTAGGTTATGCAGTCGGTTCACTAGCCCTTGTCGCTGACAGTTTTCATATGCTGAAGTGAGTCGAACTTGCATGGATTTATATTTGGCTCATCCCTCGGGCAGCGATGTGATGAGCTTGATCGTGGCACTCTATGCTATCAAGGTTTGCTTCTTGTGGCATTCTTTACTTCTTCCTAATGTAGGGCTCCACGTCACAGCTCACTAGTCAGAGTGCAAATGACTCTCGGTACTCCTACGGCTGGCACAGGGCAGAGATCCTTGCCGCTCTCGTCAATGGAGTTTTTCTTCTGGCACTTTGCTTTTCTATTACAATGGAGGCATTGGAGCGCTTCTTCAGTACCCCTGGTGCGTGGATGATCCAGGTCTACTCCAATCCAGTCTTTTGAATGTCGCCATTTCGATAGAAATCTCGAACCCTCAATTAATAGTGATTGTGGGGTCTTTCGGCCTGGCGTCAAACATCGTCGGTCTATTCCTGTTCCACGGTGCATGATCATCTGATCTTCTTCGTGTCCTCATCACCGACGTAACACCCCATTTCACAGAGCATGGTCATGCACATGACCACAAAGGTAGCACTCTATCGTCTCGACCTGCCAGTATCCGTCATGTCACCAGCGGTGACGTCACGCCAACCCAGAAAGTGGCAATTCGTTCCACTAGTCGCGACCGCTCGGAGTCCTACTCATCACTCTACGGACACCCGGTTGCCACGCGTGCCTCGCTCGTGCAAGCTGCCCAGGATATTGCGTCTTCTGGCGGAAGGACATCCCCGTCACATACCGTCCGTCACACTTCGTCTCGTCCACCGCACTCGCCCCAACATATACTTAGCCAGGACAGCACTACACATTCCGATGTCTCCACTGAGCAAACGCCTCTACTCCGGGATGAATCCATTGCAAATGAGTATCTCACCGCGGAATCTCCCACTGAGATGTCCGCGGAAGAAGGTGGTCATGGACACGTTCATAGACACGCTCACGGTTCAATGAACATGCAGGCGCTGATGCTGCATGTCTTGGGAGATGCTTTGGGAAACGTCGGCGTCATCGCCACGGGTCTAGTCATATGGCTCACAACGTGGCAGTACAAATTCTACTTTGACCCAGTGATCAGTCTTGTGATCACGGCGATCATTTTTTCCTCTGCACTGCCATTAGGTATGCAGCTCTTCAGTTGGGCTCGAACCAAGTCTTACACCGCTTTCAGTTCGCAGCGCTTCGTTCATTCTGCTGCAAGGTGTTCCGCCAACCATATCCCTTGATGAAGTGCGCGAATCAATTTTGAATGTCAACGGCGTGCTTTCTGTCCACGAGTTACATATCTGGCAGCTTTCCGAATCCAAGATAGTCGCCTCCGTCCATGTCATGGCATCGCGTGACCATGACTTCATGCCAGTGGCCGCAGAGATTCGCAAGGCTCTTCACCACCACGGTATTCATTCCAGTACTATCCAACCGGAATATCACCCGCGTAGTCATCACACGATACCCGAGAACAATCTGCAGGTTCGTTCACAAGTGGGGTCAGGATATCAATGTCTGACTTTTCTCACTAGATGTCTGCACATTCATCTTGTTTGATTCTGTGCCCTGCGGACCAGAATTGTGATCCCGTAGAAAATGCCTGCTGTCGTAAGCCTTCCCAATTTAATTTTTTACTGCTTAGCCTCATGAAACCCCTTGCAGCCCCACCACAGCCCGGAGTATGATGAGATGTCAGGATTTCTACATGTGATTTTCGTTTTGATCGATTAGACGATATATTTTGGCCATAGTGTGCACCGACTCGCTCACTATATGTACATATCATAAAATGAACACTGGATAGTTTGCCACGAAAGCAGGCGATGCACCCAGGCGTTGGAGGATCGTCCCGCTCGTGATTGAGTTTGCCCTTCGAGCATGCAAATCTGCCGCCAGCTTTCTCGCCAGCACAGCGCTCGCTTGACCCAACACCGTATGCTCGTTGCATAGGGTCTGCAGTGCCCATTCCAGGTGAAGGGCAGCTGAGAGTGAGGTCGAGATAATCATCACGAGCAGTTCCGTGTTCATACTTGCGTCACCTCCCTGCTGGTCGACCGCAGCAATTAAGAGAGGAAGAACGTTGTACACGAAGAGCGGTAGGAGGGGTGGTGCCCCCGAACGTGGCGTGATGAGGACGAATGTCGCGAGCC
>KN819323.1:1341954-1372764 GCA_000827475.1 Paxillus involutus ATCC 200175
AATTTTCGTTTTGATCGATTAGACGATATATTTTGGCCATAGTGCGCACCGACTCGCTCACTATATGTACATATCATAAAATGAACACTGGATAGTTTGCCACGAAAGCAGGCGATGCACCCAGGCGTTGGAGGATCGTCCCGCTCGTGATTGAGTTTGCCCTTCGAGCATGCAAATCTGCCGCCAGCTTTCTCGCCAGCACAGCGCTCGCTTGACCCAACACCGTATGCTCGTTGCATAGGGTCTGCAGTGCCCATTCCAGGTGAAGGGCAGCTGAGAGTGAGGTCGAGATAATCATCACGAGCAGTTCCGTGTTCATACTTGCGTCACCTCCCTGCTGGTCGACCGCAGCAATTAAGAGAGGAAGAACGTTGTACACGAAGAGCGGTAGGAGGGGTGGTGCCCCCGAACGTGGCGTGATGAGGACGAATGTCGCGAGCCGACGGCACGTCTCCATTTCTCCGAGGCTCGCGGCATCGCAGAGCTCAGACCAAAGGAGTAGGAGGAATTTCGTGGGTGTAGTGACAGTGAGGCAGCGACCGACGTCGACGCGGGGCGCTTTGTGTTGTCGCGCCAAGGCAAGGGCATCACGAATTTCTCGTCTTGCGAAGTCCAGGAACGCCCCCGGGGATGTAGTCGAAGGTTCGTCCTGGGTTTGGGTGCTTCCTTTGCCAAGGTAGTCTTCAGTCTAAGAAAAATGGGAAACACTCTAGTGTTTACCTTCTTTTTTGATTGACAATGTCTGGAGCGCAATTGATCTTATGGCACCAATGTCATAATGGAGACTTGAGACCACTATTTGCGTTCTTTTTCCCGACAAAATTTTAAGAATGTTTGGACTGCAAAGGCGCACCACCACGTGGGGACACGTTGGGGCCAATAATAGACTTTGCAGGATTTCGAGCTGGAAGGGGGCGGCTAATCTGTGACACGCTCACCTATAAGCTGGGCAGTACTATGTGACATTTTGACTCACCCCCGTTGTTGAACCTCGAACAACAAGGCGTGGACGACACCCACGAGTGTCCAGTTGAGAAGAGGTCCCAGGAAATACGAGATACCATTGTGAAGCACATCATTATCAACACGGCCTTCCTGTCGCGCGATGCAAGCTTGAGAGAACAGTGTGGCAGACATGTGTAGGAGGGTTTTTGGTTTTGTCGATCTAAATGTTCAGTCACTAACAAGCATGGGAGACGTGTGGGGAATCTACCGGAGAATGGTGTCGTCGATCCCCTCGCTACTACTATCAAAGATGGCTTTGAACCATCCGGTAAACACAGACTTCATTCCGGGAGGAAGCTCATCGGGATGGTATACCCGTGATGATCGCAGGAAGTCTGTGCGAAAGAGTTTGGCTCCTTTCTTAAAAGAGGGAGCCGATATCTGCGAAAGATAGGTTTAGGTATGATCGAGAAGCCTGCCTATTTGTACTGACCTGGAACTTGCTTAACACCATTTGGACGAATAGAACGATGTCTCCGAGATGGCTAACAGCTGTTTGAGGATCACCTGTTTCGTTTCAGAAACATGGCATGTATTAACCAGGGAAATACAAACCGACGGTTTCGCAATCATATTCGCAAAGAAGCTCTAATGCCTCAAACACAAGATCTGTAATCTTCAGATGCAGAGATAAGATATCCAGAGCGAAATCATGCGTGTAAAGGATCTTCGTAAGATGACTCAAGACCTCCAAGTCACCAGATTTTGAGTGAGATGTGAAACGCTATGGGTATTCGTTGTTTGCGATGCAAGGACCAATACCCACGGGTACCTACTTTACGAACAACTTCAGCGAAGAAGTGATGGCTCCCAGGTTCCTGACGGATGCGGTTCAACAGCGATTGCGTGTCTTCCTGACTAGATTCTATCGTGAGCCTTGACTCGAGATAGCTCTGAAAATGGTCATCAGGTGCGTTTCATAAAAGGCGGGGTGCAATACCTCAAGAGTACAATTGTGTTCGAAAGCTTCGGCGTGAAGACGCATCCCAGTATCACGAGAGATAGTGGGATCCATGGCTGTTGCAAAAGTCTGGTCTATGAGTCCAACCATATGTAGCTGTTGCATCAATTCTTGAACAAATGACCGTGGGCTGAAACGCAAGTATGAGTCAAGGTCTCACATCTGCGCGGATGGCCGGCCAAACCTAGTGTTGTCTTCCTGACTAGATTCGGTGGACCTTCCCTGCACTTGAACGTTGTCACACTCCGATAATAGATCTGAGCGTTGCAGCACAGTTGACACTGCAGCATGCATTGCGGCGCGCTATGAGGCCATGAGAAGAAATCATTCTGCGAAGCCAACAAGCCACGCACCCAGTCTGACTCAAGTGTTCCATGGCCTTCCAGCCCCTTCTCAAGTATTTGCAGCAACCGAGGGAGCTGAGAATTCAGGCTCGAAGCAGTGGTTTTACGCGGATAACAGGAGACCTCACACGACCAAGCACGAATGCTCTCCAAATGAAACATGATCCATCATGGATACCCCTTGGCGCGCTTTGGGAAACGCAGGTCATTGATGCCAAGAGGATCTGGGTGTAGAAGACATTCGGAGCCCAGGATGTCCATCTCAGTAACCCTATAAGCAGTGCCACAGCTTCGGGACCACTGCCAGCACCATAGTCGCTGGCGCGGGATGAGATCTTCCATGTTCTTAGAACGATAACAGGCATAATAAAAATCAGAACTCACGAGTCCCTGTAGCAACAAACCGCAAGTGATAGAATCAGCTTCCAAGTTAGAACCCAGCACATCACTCCGTCCCAGAGCAAGCTGCATGCTGTGTATCATCTGTGCCTCGCGTGCAGCCTTGGCGTCATCCCCAATCAAGAGACTCAAAGAAAGCGCAAACGTCTCCAGTGCCTGACGAACGTTCGGAGATAATCGCACGGAATGGAGCAAGTCATTGGCGTCTCCAAAATAGATCATGGCTTGGGCCGTTGATATCTGTGAAACGTCTGTAACGCAGGATAAAAGGAGGGCAACGAACTCTGATGCCGACGTCGTAAGACGATGGAAGCTAGACGACGACAGAGAGTACGCCTGACGAAGGAAAAACAGTGCATCGTGTACTGTGGCCAATACGACCGTTTGAGGACTGACGGGATGCAGAAGAGAACCCAATGGTGGCATCCCAGAGGAATAGTGAGCATCCAGAGCCACGCGACAAAGCATATCAAGAGTGGAGGCGTCTTGCAGCTGTGATGAACGCGCAGCGTGGAGGAAGGCAGTGACGAAATCTGAAGTTGACACGACCCCATCATTGAGGGCGTGCCTTAGGTAGTCCTGAAGTATAGGATCGGCCATATAAACGCTGCACAGAGCGATGATTGCATCTGTTTAGTTCGGCGAGTGTTTCATGACAGGTTGGCTTATTGATAGCAAACGCATAATAACATACCACTGATCGCGGGGCCAACGTTGGGTGTGCCTCCATGGGCTGAACTTTCTTTCTCCACCCATAGTTTGCAAAGCCCGAGCCACTTGTGGGCGAATTAACTGGAATGAAGACTTTGTGAAACACCATCTCCTCACCTGAGTTACACAGAAACCGTTCTGGTAGGAATTCCGCGTCAAGTCCGCCAGAGACATGAGCGACGCGATTGAGAGTGACACAAACTAAGTCCGTGACCACTGCTGGGCAGTACTGATCCACTGTGTGAGCTCACGGCGGACGTCCTCGGTCAGAGTTTCAACGTGAGTCCCACGGCCCGTTGCCAATACTGTGCTCGACTACTAGTACTATAGTAGCATCATGTTCATATCATGAGTAGCCAAATTCCCCTACTGTCTGGACCAATATTCACGGTGTAATATTTGTCCAGCTGCAATCAGCATTGACTTGAGATGATGAGAAGATGGTCAAAGCATGACGTCGATGGTATATAACATAGTAAATAACGGCGATAATCCAAAGGATATCAAAGTCCCTTGCAACAAGGCGGCCCTCAGGCTCGCGTCTGTCTCTAGCATGTGGGACTTTATACGTAGAGTCACGATACCTAGGGAGTACTTCTGTAGCGGCTGAAGCAAACCTACAGAACGACCGAAAGCAAACGATGGTAGTCCAGGAATATACTTTATCGGTGTCAGGTTCGTTATACTTTGGCGATAAGTCGCCGGGTCTCTTGCGGGGTGAAGCGCAGGATTATTGACAAGACTCGTACAAGATTTGGCTAGGATCCATTGTCAGTCCGACGCTGGAGTTCCAGGGTATAGCACAGCACTTACTCTCATCTCCTTGTGTTCAAGGAACTGGAGGATGACATTCCGTAAGTACTCAAAGTTAATTTCCTCATCACCTTTAGCCGGGGCTGGTGAAGAAGAGGAAGGTCCCGGAGATGCTACTCGGCTCGGAGAAGGAGCATCTGAGACCGACGATATGGAGGTCCGTGAGTCGGTGGTAGATGTCCAGTAACCAACGCCTGGATTACGCTGCCTTTCCAGAACAGCGATTGAATTTTGAACCTTCCGTAGTTCATCCCGAAGGGTCTGTGACCGTGTTAGCGAGGGCGTCGGGGAAAGCAAGAGCGACATACTTTATTGTGCGTGCGCAGCTGGGCTTCTCGACCTCTGGACTCCTCAAGTTGCTTATCGTTATCCCCGGCACGGGCTGCGCCATCTGAGATGCGTCGATGCAGAACAGACTAATCCGGGGCATGGGTTGTAAAAGAATATATGTCTTGAACCACACAAACCCACCTCAGCATCTTTCATCGCGTCTATTTGAGACTGGAGCTCAGACAATCGACCTTGTTGAAAGCGAGTTTCGCTTTTGAACTTCTCGATCTCAGCCTTCAATGCTCCGGTAGCATTCTCGTTTTGCTCACGCGATTGCGCAGACGATTGAAGGATGCGTTTGAGCTCGTCCGTTTCATTGGTCTTCTCCATTAGCTTGCGACTCCAATTCGCCTCAGTTTCGGTGCGCTCTTTCTCAACGGTCGCCAGGGTTCTCCTGAGCTCCAAGAGCTTTGCCTCGTATTTGATTTCTACGGAGGACACAAGCTGCGAAATTTCCTCCGGTGAAGCACCGGGGGCTTGCGAGCGCACTGTCCGTTCCTCCTGAAGGTCGCCCAGTTCATCGTTGAGCAAAGCATTTCGCTCTTGCAGTTCCTTCAGTTGGAACTGAAGCTCGGTGTTTTGGGCCTGCATTGACTCCGCGTGACACTGAGAGGATTCGAACTCGGCTTGCCGTAACTGCAGCTGTTCAAAAAAGGTCTTGTTCTCGCTGGATAGGTTGTTGACCGAGTTCTCCAGGGTGGTTATGTGGAATTTTTTGGCAGAAATATCCGCAGAGTGCGAGGCCTGTGAGACTCGATGAGTAATGTCATCAGTACATCACTGTGACTGCTACCTTCAAGGCGCCCAATTCAGCATCAAGCTGCTTTCGTGCAGCTTGGATCTCCTTCTCCGCTCGGTCTTTTGCCGCAGCGATGTCCTTATCAAACCGGGTACGCAACCCAGATACCACCTTCTCGCGCTCCAAATTGGCCGCATCGATTTCGCTTTGCAACTTTGCTCTCTCCGCCCTGTCCTTCTCCATGTCTTGTCTTTCCTTCTCTCTCATCTCGGCGAGTTCCCGCAGTGCATCATCCCTATCCTTTTCCGCCTTGACTAGCTTCTGCCTGACAGTTTTCAGCAGACTTATGGCTTTTACTCGTTTCTCTTCTTCCTCCTTCGCGGCTTCCTTCGCTTTAGCCACTTCGGCGTGGAGTTGCTCAAGCTCAGATTTCCGCTTGACACTGTCCTCTTCTATTTGGGATGCCGAGGCCTGTGATGCAGCGATGAGAGCTTCAGCCTCACTCAGCTGTTGGCGCAGCTTCTCAATTTGGTCTGACTGAGAAGCCGTCTCGAGTCTGTGGGTCTCTCGGAGTTCATCAAATCGTTCCTCCTGTCCTGTGAAGTACTCGTTATGGCATGTGCGAGCAGGAAAAAGTACAGCGTACGCGTGAGCTTCCCATTGAGACGCTGTAGCTCATCTTGGCTGAGCTGTGGATAACATTACGGCGGTGTTTCCTGCGACTTGACGGTCCTGCTCACCTCGACCTTCATATTGATATTCACGAGATAATCGCGTAAAACGGCGGCATCCTTAGTATCCTCCAAGGGGGTTAGCTCCCGGATGACACTGTCAGCTGCCCGTCTTTCTGCTTGAAGTCTCTTAAACGAGGTAGATATGTCTGATGTGCCTGTCAGTACTCGTTCAAGCGTATATAACATGAAACTCCACCTGTGAACCGTTGTTCCACCAGCTTCAGGCGTCCCTGTAGAACATCGACGTCCACATCTGTGGGCCTATCTTGTGTTGGAGGCTCTAACCTCACTGCAACGTTCTCTTCGCTTGGACGTTCCGTTTCAGGTAAATTGATCAGTGCATCAGTGGGAGCGGCCTCAGGTGTATCGATCTCTTTCTGTGCCTCAGGTTGAAGCTCTTCGTCCATCACCTGTCGAATCTCTCCGCTTGGAAGCGAAGAAGGAGCCACTTCAGATGGCATGACGTCGGTCTCCGTATTTGCGTCCTTCTGTTGGCCAACATCGGCCACAGGATCTAAGCTAGCTGAGTCCTGCGAGTTGGTAAATGGCGTTTCGGCTTCCACGTTCGGTGCTTCTGGAACAGCACTAAGTTCTTCAGCAATGGGCAAGGGACCGGTGCACTCTGGTGAAACAGATATGCCCAGTTGTGTTTCTGGAGGAGATGGTAACGTGGTTGTCGGAAGGTTTGGAGACTCTGGTAGTGGAGTAGATGTAGGTGACAGCGGGTGCTGGGCAACGGGTGCTGGAGGAGTCGGTGACGCCCTAGTTGACGGGTTGGGCGTGGTACCTCCTGAAGCATCTCCTACGATGAACGAAGCGCGTAAGCGCTCTTCCAGTGTTGTCTTGCGCAGACCCGAGTCACTGTTGCCCTTTGGTAATGACGAAGGGCCGGGACTACTAGACCGCGGCTGCGGGTTACCTGTACTGTGCAGAGCTGGGCTTGGAGACCGCTGGGTCGCGAGTGACTTGCGAAGGTTCACCAGAGCATTTTCAGAGAGTTGAGCTGAGGAATGGGGTGAGGACGGGCGCACTGGGGAGTTGACATCTGGTGACCGACTCCGGGTATTGTCTCCATCCGTAAGTGAACCGTTGTCTTGAGACTGGCGAGGCGGGGGCTGCGCGAAACTCTCCACTGCCTGGCGAAATTGTGAAAACATTCGAGTCGGTTTTGATATGAGTATAGAAATATGAGCTTGGCAGTCTCTGCAAAGTCCAGACCGTCCAGCGTGACACGATTTCCCAGTTGGGTTCAGTGAAACTCAACAGCAACTTGATTACCGACTTGCACACCGCCAACCAATGGCAACACGAAAGTAGTAGGTACGTGTATGAATCACAAGTTACAACGACATAACCAAATGGTATACATTACGAACTTTCGATCGTCGAAACCTCAACTTCCTTGCCTTTGCCGTTCGGGATCAATGAAGAGGCGATTGAACCCCCTTGCGACGCACCTGAGAAAGATTCCGATGAAGGTGGAGTAGAGGCAGTCCCCGCAAGCTGCCATGACGGTATTGATGGTCTACTTGCCAATCCCGGCAGCGGCGTTGCAGGAGAACTTGTCAGGCCGCCAGTACCACGGCTGAGCAATAGTGCTTTGAGCGACTTGAGTTCTTGTTGAAGTTCCGCAAGGGATTGTTTCTGAGTCTCTTTATTCTTCTCAATCATCTGAAACGCCGCGCCTCGTCAGAGAAGGGACACAGCAGGTCGCAGTATATCTCACCTTCGGTAGCATCTCCCGAATGTTCTCTACTTCATCGCGGATTTCCCGCATCTCGTCCCTAGTTCTTGTTTCTCCTTCGCGCATCTCAACCACCACTGCCTCCACGTCTTTGGAAGCCTTGTCTACCCTCTCTTTTTGCTCTTCGACTGCTGCGCGCACAGAGGTTGTTTCGGCCTGTATCTCCTTTAGCAGAGCTTCGGCGGCATCAAATTGAGCGGTGAGGGCATCTCGGTCCTGTTCGTAGGCAGTCCCTGTCGGTGGTTTAAGATGGGGCAGCATGTATTTCTGTGTAACGAGGGTGAGCTGCAGGCTTAAGCAGCGGCGGAGAGTTACCTTGAACAATGACACGGCTCCATAGGTTATCGTGCCGGATATAACAGCTGTTATCTGGGCGGAACGATCGTAAGTCAGACAGTTCAGTGGGTGGGGGGGACGTACGAAATAGTCCCGCCAATCCCATTGCTGGTGTGGCGGAGGTATTTCAGAGTATGGCGAGGGACCATAAACGGGGTGCAAGGATTGGTATTTCGGTGGGGGATGTATCTGTGCGTTAGCTGCTTGTCTCATGGCTTCCTCGATCTCGGGACGAGTCAAGCCCTTTGCTTCAAGAAACTGCACGCGTTGAGCTAAAGGGGCCTGCTGAGTCTGTGGCGATGTAAGCATTGGGTATACTAAAGAGAATGGGGGGACTTGCGGAGAATTCTGACAAGAAAGAAACGGCATTCCTTATGAGCTCTTGTCGTTCTGAGGCTTCCATGGCCTGCAGAGAAAGCTATGGATACTCGGTTGAGACCAGACTTGGTATACCTGTATGTATACAGTACTTGCTGTGTAGGTTGAGCGCTTAGCGCTATAGCACTTGCCGCCGCCACTTGGGACATTCATACTCCGCCAGCCCAATCAATTTTCGAGTGTGACGGAAGAGCCACCTTGCACCAGGATTTCTTGTAACACAACCATGTTCCGTTTGGCAGCACAAAGAGCAGTAGCACACAAACTCGCAGGTTCATCAAGAGGTAGGCAACACTGTGACCTTGCAAATGACTCGCTAACTTGTCGCTCGAAAGCCGTGAGGGCGTATTCGCTGTACTCTCGTTGTCGGACTACAACATGGAAGCCGTCTCCAATAACACCTCACCCTTCATACTCTATGGGTAAGACTCTCCTTTCTGAATGAGGACCGATCCTTAAGCTCTGTTGAACAGGCCGACGTGGTTACGCTGACGCTGTGGGCAAGTTCTCTCGGACCAAACCGCACATGAACATCGGAACCATTGGTAAACTACCAGTTCTTTGAAGCTTTACGCGTCTTCACGTGCTTGCAGGGCATGTCGACCATGGGAAGACCACTCTCACTGCTGCCATCACCAAAGTTCTATCAGACCAGGGTTCGGCCAAGTTCACCGATTACTCTCAGATTGACAAGGCTCCCGAGGAAAAGGCTCGTGGTATTACTATCAACTCCGCACACGTCGAATATGAGTCTGAGCAACGTCACTATGCCCACGTCGACTGTCCTGGACATGCCGACTGTAAGTTGAATCTAACCGGCATGCTTATAGCACGTTTCATGTGTTCTACTAGATATCAAGAACATGATTACCGGTGCTGCACAGATGGATGGTGGTATCATTGTCGTCTCAGCTACTGACGGTCAGATGCCCCAAACTCGTGAACATCTGCTCCTTGCTCGGCAAGTCGGGATTAAGAAGCTCGTCGTCTTTATCAACAAGGTAGACATGGTTCCAGACGCTGAGATGTTGGAGCTCGTGGATATGGAGATGCGGGATCTACTTGCCACATACAATTTCGATGGCGAAAGCACTCCCATCATTATGGGTTCAGCTTTGGCAGCTCTTGAAGGTCGCGACGACGAGATTGGCAAGAACAAGGTTCTGGAATTGGTCAAAGCTTGTGACGAATGGCTCGATGTTCCCCCCCGTACGCTGCTATCTCTCTCTCCAAGGGAAACAGAGCCTCACCCACTATCTTGATGTAGGTGATCTTGAGAAGCCCTTCCTCATGCCTGTTGAGGATGTATTTTCCATTCCTGGTCGTGGTACCGTGGCAACCGGTCGTGTGCGTAAATCAACTCGATACTCCGTCAGTTGTTAGGCTCACCGTCTCTAAGGCCGAACGTGGTGTTATTACAAAAGGTGAAGACGTCGAGGTCGTTGGGCTTGGTTCGTCATTCAAGACTACCTTAACTGGCATTGGTAGGCGTGGTGATATCTTGTTGTTTCACTTTCTCTAACATATTTAAATTTCCTTAGAAATGTTCCACAAGGAACTCGATCGAGTAAGTGTTCAGTGTTGGTGAGCAAATTATATGACCCTGACTGGCCATCCCAGGGTGAAGCCGGTGACAACATGGGCGTGTTACTCCGTGGCATCAAGCGGGAGCAGCTCAAACGTGGCCAGATCATCGCTATACCCGGATCAATAAAGGCTGTCAAACAGTTCCAAGCTCAACTCTACGTCCTCACCAAGGATGAGGGTAGGTTGCATGGTTACTCGCGCACTCTTGCACTAACACGTTATTGGAAGGTGGTCGCTACACCCCATTCATGTCCAACTACCGTCCTCAACTTTTCCTCCGTACTGCCGACGTTACTACCTCACTAACGTTCCCACCTGGCACCCCAGACGCTGAGGACAAAATGGTTGGTTTCTCGGCAACCAAAGCTCTGCATCGCTGAACTTACACCACTAGGTTATGCCTGGAGACAATGTTGAGATGGTTTGCTCCCTGCAAACCGATGTTGCCGCCGAAGTTGGCTCACGGTATGTATTACCAATTCGCACCTGATTTTGCATGTGTCTTACCGACTTTCAAGTTTCACTCTTCGTGAGGGTAACAAAACAAGTGAGTGTTGTACGTTTTTGTCATGAACTGGACTGACGTGCGACGATATAGTTGGCACTGGCATCATCACCAAGATCTTGGAGCACGCATGAGAGACGGATTTATTGACAATCATATAATTTTTTGCTATAATCTTATGTACACGCAATATCCTTCGCATCCCACCTCAGCATTGCTCAAAAGTAGATGTCCTCGCTCACTGCGTGTTGTTCCATAAGTCACTTGCGCAACTGACCTCTAAGGAATCGAGAGCTCAGTACTCAGTACTGCAGCTTCCGTTATCATCCGAAGTATATACTCCCCGTCGTGTGTACTTGCTCACGTTGCCGAGGACCGTGTTTCTTCACTCAAAACGCTTTGGTTTCGCACCTACTACTCTATTCCCTGACCCGTGCAGGACAACACTTAATCATGTTCTCTGTTATCCGTCAGGCTTCCCGCGCGAGAACTTCGCTACCTTTGACAGCTACGAGACCCTGTCGTTCAGTGGTCTTTTCCATCCCTTCGTATCGGACTCTTGTCAGTATGTATCGTTCAACTGAAATCAGAAGGCAACATCGTGATTATACTGATTCTTGCTAGCTAAAAGATACACGGAAGAGCACGAGGCAGTCACTTTCGATGATTCCACAGGTATAGGCATTGTGTCAATTACGGATCATGCACAAGAGAGTCTCGGAGACGTGGTTTTTGTTGACCTGCCAGCCGTGGGGTCAGTGATTGGCAAAGGAGGTCAGCCCCATCGGTAGACATGCTCAGGCATACAGGGCTTAATGCGGTTCATCATTTTTCTGCAGAGCCTATTGGTGCAGTGGAGAGTGTCAAAGCCGCTTCAGATATCGTTGAGTAACTTTTTTAAAACCCTCAGCTAAATGCACTGATTGCATGCCTCCAGTATGCTCCCGTCTCGGGTGAAATTCTGGAAGTAAACCAGAGACTAAACGAGGAACCTAACCTGGTAAATCGCTCTGCTGAGGCTGACGGTAAGCAACGAGAATTGCATAGAGTGCTGGGTCTTAAGCTGGAGAACAGGTTGGCTGTGCAAAATCAAGTTGTCTGAACCCAGCGAGGTAAGACACCTTGGATCCCAAACATGACATCCGGCTAACATGAAGCGCTTGTAAGATGCACAACTTGCTAACGTTGGAAGGATATGTGAAAAGCTATGAGTCGTAATGAACCCCCAGCATAGAAACACTTGGCCTCAACTGCCATTAACTCAGATCTTTATATTTAACTCAGCTTTGGGCGTAGACATTGATATTATTGCCAGGCACCGTATGGTTGCATTCGTTGTGATTTGGAGCAAGTTGATGATGCATGGATAATGAAGGAACAAGTTGTTCATGACTCTATGAGGAGGGCTCGTACTTGTACTTCTCTCCTCGGGCCTCCATTCTCTCCTTTGCTTCTTTCAGCGCCCATGTTTGTATGCTAGACAGTAAGAAACCATTAGATATTGTAGGGGAGGGAAAAGTAGTAAAGTACTGCCCACCTCGTGTCTGGTTTGTAGTACAGCAGGACTGCAGCCGTAGCCATCGACCCGAACATCCCAATATACCAGATGTTCTCCCAATCTTCTTTCACTCGTTTCTGGCCAGGGGGTAGGGGCTATATCATCCAACGCACGCTGTTTAATCACCGCACGCATCCAAGAGCGGTGGAGGTGCCTACCTTCTCGCCAAACAACCAGCCGCTAGGTTCATTGTAGTGCGGAGCGCCATGCGATGCAAAGCGGCGGCCAAGAGCACGGCGAGGTGCTCTGAGCTTGACGGCTCGCAGCGACGGATTTGGTGGCATGAGTACAGTGGAATACGGTTACCTCCGTGGAGCCGACGAGGAGGAAATGTCGGTTGGGCAAACAAATGTAAATATCTCGGTTGGTACATAGTAGTAGGTATACGCTTGGTCACCGTCTCAAGGTACGTGCACATGGGCTTGACATGGGCAACGTTGGTGTTATATACATCTCGATAAGATGGAATAGTCATACTCGTCGTCTGTCCAGCCTTCCGAGTCTTCTGGAAAGTCTGGGGATGTTTCGTCCACCACAAACCTACATCGAGGGTCAGCCTCACCGAATGGGCAAAAGCTCTCCACGCAATCAGCGCACCCTATTGACTTGTAGAATGATAGTGCTGTGTGGTTTGCTGCACGTACGTGAGCGACGTCACGAAAGCTAAAGGGAGATAAAACCTTTGAAGACGGTGAGCATCACCTTCGTCATGCCCCACTGCGCACCGATGTCAGATAGCATCTGTGTCAACAGCCTCCCAAGACCGCAACGTCTGGCGTCCGCAGCGACCTGAAGTTCATAACTTACATCCCAGTCCGGCCGATCATAACTCCTTGTAGAGTAGAACATACCAGTAGACCACATCTTGGTACTCCTCCCTATCGAAACGAAACAGCGTGTAGGCGAGAACACCTGATCCTTTGGCGCTATCTTGTGGATCGTCACCATGCTGCACGATGACGAAACGACTCAGGAGATCAAACATCTCCATCTTCTTTGCCTGGGGGTTCCAGCCAAACGAGGATGAGCGGTATCTGCGATAATACTTGACGATAAATGAAATTCCAAAAGCTTATAGGACCTACAGATTGTGCATGTTCTCCTCAAATATGCGCCATATCTGGTCACGTTGATTCTTGGATAGATCGGATGTGGTCTTCACCGAGAAAGAAAACCTGGAAAGGCTTTGTGTGACGAGAAGACGAGCAGTGATCAATCACTAGCGCACTTCTTTCCGCCTATCTCATGTGTTGGGGGGACACATGGTGTGAGCTCTCCTGCAGAGGCCTAGTATTTGGTCGTTGAATTAATAGTAAGTATATCGTGAAAACGACAACCTTGTTGGCTTTGTGTGTAGCGGCGCTGGAAGGCATGTCAAGACGCAATGTCTCGTCT
This sequence comes from Paxillus involutus ATCC 200175, assembly GCA_000827475.1. Lineage (NCBI taxonomy): Eukaryota > Fungi > Basidiomycota > Agaricomycetes > Boletales > Paxillaceae > Paxillus > Paxillus involutus. The sequence goes on from KN819323.1 coordinate 1,355,494, forward strand.
ATGACAGGAGTGGATGAAACTGAACAGGAAATGCCGGCGAACATACCTTACTTTGGTAATCCAACCAAGTCCTAGTACTTCCCAACTACGATTTTCTTTAGGGTCATCTCTCGTTCGTAGCGCATTCCCTCGAGGATCATCGCAAATCATGAAGCTCGACGCTACTGATCTGAGGTATATCACCTCTGATGAATTCAGGGTATTAACTGCGGTATGATACATGCTCCTTCTGCATCTCCTCACCACCCACAATAGTCCAAAAGGTTGAGATTGGGTCCAAGAATCATGAAGTTGTCCCCACACCCCTCATAGTCCAGATCTCTGGTCTACGAAATGGAGGGGTCAACAAAATCATAGGCTCTCTCGCTAAACGTAACCTCGTTGCCAAAGTACAAAATTCCAAATGTCAGCGAGCACCCTCGAACTTAAACATTCAACATGAGCTCCAACTGACGAATCACAGACGACGGATACAGGTTGACTTATGGAGGGTATGATTACTTGGCAATGCGGGCCCTCTCGAAGCGAGATTCGATGTATTCGGTCGGAAATCAGATTGGCGTAGGCAAGGAGGCTGGTAAGTGCGATGTTCGGCTACTTTGCAGCTGTTCTAGTTCCATCCATCTTGTCATCCACATAACAGCTCACGTGCCATCCGGCAGACGTGTACATTGTAGCGGACGGAGAGGGTAACGAGATGGTGCTGAAACTTCATCGGTAAGTGATTGCTCGCGGTGCAGATCACACACAACGAGACAGTATCCTATCAGGTTAGGCCGCATATCGTTTCGGGCCATCAAGGAGAAGCGGGATTACCTAGGGAAGCGTAAATCCGCGTCATGGATGTACATGTCCCGCCTCGCGGCTCAAAAAGAATGGGCTTTTATGAAGGTTAGTGGAATCAGGTTACCGTGAGCTCGTGGCGAAGTGCCGGACCTCGGATCCGACAAGTATTGGGCATTAAATGGCATGATTTTTTCCAGATCCTCCACGAACACGATTTCCCCGTGCCGCGACCCATTGACCAAGCAAGACATTGCATCCTTATGGAGGCAATTGACGCATATCCCCTGTGAGTCAAGTCTCATGCGATCTTCACGACTTGTTACAATGTACACTTTAGGCGCCAGATCACTGACATCCCATCGCCCGGGAAGTTATATTCTACTCTGATGGACATCATCGTTCGCTTTGCACGGGCAGGGCTGATTCATGGCGATTACAACGAATTCAATATATTGATTCGTCGGGAAAGTGGAGAACCGGTTGTCATAGACTTCCCACAAATGGTCAGTACATCGCACGAAAACGCAGAGTGGTAAGTCGCCAAGGTCTTGGCGATCGCCGCCATCAGAATGATCAACGATGCTCTCAAACAGGTATTTCAACCGGGATGTGGAATGCATCCGGACATTCTTCAGGCGACGTTTCAAGTACGAAAGTGCACTGTATCCCCGGTTCAAAGCGATCAAACCTGGTAACGATAAGGAAGGCGAAGGATTCCGATTGGATGTGATGGTCGCAGCCAGTGGATTCACAAAAAAAGATCAGAAGGTATTGGAGGAGGTAGGCTTCTGATTTTCAGTCAGCCCTGTGGAGCAAGGTTTCATTACGTTGGCAGTACTTGGAAAGCGTCGAAGTTGACGGGCCTGATGATACCATTACCACTGAAGAAGAGGAAGAGGAGGAAGAGGAAGAGGAAGAAGAAGAAGAGGACGGACAAGAAGACGTGGAAGAAGAGGAAGGCCATGCACGCCAGGGTATAGATCAGGAAGGAGGCACAGATGATTACAACACGAAGCTGTTTGGGCAGGCGCTCGCAAAGGAGGGGGGAGCTGGAACGCTGACATGCCCTCACGGGGGGAGCGCTCCGCCTTCTAGGCCATCTACACCCCTTTCTCAGTTGTCCCGTTCGCCGCCGCGCTCACGTTCACCGTCCCCCGACACGCTTGCAAAAATGACTGCCGCACTCAGTTTACGATCTTCAGAGGTTCGGGAGAGAGTTGCAACAGACCTCGCCAAACACGCACGACAGCAAAAGAAATACCACACAAAACGCGGAGCACAGCGAGTGGGCAGACCGCAGGGCAGCAAAGCAAAGCAGGACCAGCGGGTGAAATTGGACAGGGATGGGATCTGGGATTAATAATTAGGTGTCTGGGAGATGGAGAACTCAGTTAGCACCACCGTGTTTATCAGTAAATCAATTTCAGTTCGTTGAATAGGCGGAATCGTGGGAGGGGCGGAGGGGTCAAAGGAAATCGACGACCTTGAAAAATTGATTACATCGGCCCGCATGATCAGAGTTGTGCAAGTGTATGGGTAGATTACGGTACTGCTCATGCCTTCGAGGCTTTCATCGATCATGTAATTACGCGACACGAAAATCACTCATGTTTACAGACGGCAAGATACTATTGCAGCTCGCGTGGGCCCTTGAATATATATGTCCTACAACTAATGTAACCCCGTAAACCCGATTAACAAAGTGCAAAGAATGCCTGCGGAACTGACGATATTTGGTAGGATAAGTATTTGTGCGACAGGGGTTACGAGCGTTGGAGGTGATTTGCGTGACCATGGCCGGTATGAATTCCCATGCCGATACCTGATATGTCGACTGAGTGCCTCCGTACGTCTGCCTCGAGGGCCATGGCAGAAAGTGGTGACGGGAGTGAGGACTTGGCAGGATTGTGTGTGCCCAGGAGCTTGCGAAGGTTTGTGCTCTATTTTCTTGCCGAATGAGCGTTGGATATGGCGGCATGAAATACTACACACCGAGCGCTCTAGTTCCAAAAGCTTCAGTTTAATGTGGGTTGCGTCGTGCTGCAGACCAGCAACCATGCTCTAGGGGTTATTATTTAGGAACCGCAGAGATGATGTTGAACGAGTTGTGTACCTTTGCGGTTTTCGAATTAAGGCCGCGATACGGTTCAAGGCGGTCAAATGGTATCGGATAAAGGCCAATGCCCAGTAACTGGTTGTGAAGGCGATCAATGTGTGCTTCAAGGGAGGCGATATATATGGTGCGTCTGTGAGGTGCACCCATGGTGGATCTGAGGGAAAAGGGATGAAATTAAGGAGAGAAGGAGGATTGTAAAGTGCGAACAGTTCTTGTGGAGAAAAAAGCTGCTTCTCTAGAACGTGATTCCAGATCTTGCGCCGTTTTGAGCCGTCTTTCTTTGCATAAAGGCGGGCATACGGATGGGCAATGGTAATTCTACCTGCTGTGCGGTCTGTATCTCGTGCTGGGTGCTCTACTGATCTTGGGGAAGGAGAGAAGGTTATACCGTCATCTGGAAACGAAGAGATGGCAGGGGGTGTTTGGAGGATTCCAGCCTTGAGGTCTGGAACGGGCTGAGGGTCGTAGGTTTTCTGGGGAAATGAGTAGGACGGCGGTGCAATGGGAGGACTGTAGTAAGAGGGGGGAGGATCGGATAGATAGGGAGGAAGGGAAGTAGCGTGACCGGAGGGGCAAGACTGGTGTGGGTGAGGGAACACGGAGGGGTCAAAGTCGATGTTAGAGTAGGAGTGGGACATTGGTAGCTCACAAGTTTAGGGGATGCTAGATGGGCAAGGTTATATACGAAATGGGTGGATGGGTGCCAGAAAAGGAAGATGACATCGGTAGAGATCTCGTCTCGAGTTCTAATAAATTGGTATCATCATGTTCGCGACTCGGGAAGTTGTGATACGCTTCCGTCTAGTCGTCAGCCATTATTGTGCATATTAATGCACCGCTGTGCACACCAAGGTGACGCCACGTATGTCAGTCAGCCAGGGTCGTCTGCTAGTGATTGCATCAAGATCGGAGTAGCACTTCAACTCCGCGAACTCAGCACCTTTCCATTACAACGTGGTAGCTGTGAGAGAAGATCGAGCAAGTCGCTCCGCGCGCTTCAATCGTGCTCCTCGGACACCGTACCTAGAGCACCTCCTCAAGTAGCTATACCACATCCAATATTCAATCGAATTCTGTCCTCGCTCCAAGCGCGTCAACGCTCGCTCCCCTGGTCTGAATTAACGCCGGATCTGGGATGCTCAGGGGCTTTCTCTTCGCGACACCCCGAGGTTATCACCCGTGCACCCTCGAAATACGGCGCTCGATAACCCCCCCTTTCCCTTGACATCAAAAAAGACCGAGATGGATTCCAAACCTTGAATTGCCGTGCGTAGGGTCATTCTGTCCTCGACTCCGAGTCAGCAATAGGATCCATCGATGTATTGCTCAGCTTACGAAAAGGCAACCAGTTCTTCTAGACTTACATTGATATACTAGATCATAAGAGTAAGTGACTTGTAGCAAGGGTGATTGTACCTTGAAAAGAGGTGCGCTGTCCTTCCATTCCCTGGCGGAGGACGGAACGGCAAATACCTCGAACCTGAGCTGGACGCGAGAGTCTCGCCCGTCGATCTGAGTCTAACGCCACGCTGAGCATGTCTTGTCCACTCCGTAATTATAATTGCACCAAGTCTAATTACGAGCACATCCTCCTCATAAAAGGTACTTTTCCCTCAACAAATCTACTCCCCGTACCCGCTCCTCCTCCTTCACCAGTAAGGCAACCATCGCCCTCTGCTCTGCTCAACTCCACACTCAAATCCCCTCTCATTCGCCCATCATGTATCATTTTACTTCTCAGCCAGCTTTCTGCCCTCCGTCCACCGCTAACACCAACAACTACAGCACCGATCATTTCATCGATTCATCCCTAATTGACCCCGCTTTAGAATCCTACCGGCGCCAGTCCATGGACACCTCCACCCACTCCACTGAACCTGGTCTTGCGCTAAACTATACCTATCTAGACACCCCATACCTATCATCTCACCATATGGCACAACTACATTCACCCGTTCCCCTCCATCTTTCCCACTCCTTGCCTCAGTCCGATGCCCTCCGTCACGGCCAGGCCACTCCTATGACCAGTACGCGCCTGTCCATTCCTGCCATCTCACAGACGCTAATTTACCCCTACAGATACATTCCCCGCAGCGGCACAAGGCACCCCTAGCACCGCGCCCAGCATGCTTGACTACTACGCAGCCGCGCCACAACTCCTCTTCCCCACTCCTTCCGAGTTACTCACGGACCTCGCCTCTGCCTCCGTCTCTCCTTCTAGCTATCATCGCCTGCCATCTCACCAGCAAGGTCTACCCGAAATGCAATCACATACTCAATCCCCACCGTTGTCCCAGACAAGCAGGCAGCAAACGCCAGAGGACTCCTCCACCCTTCCTCCCGGCAGCGCAGCAAACAAATCAGAAAGCCAACGCAAGGCCAGGCAACGCGCAGTAGCCGAAGAAATTGGTTTCACCCCGACCGATCCGTACGTCTCATGGCTTACTGTTTAACCCTCACTGTTTGAACCCCACTTGGCGGTTAATACAGCGACACCATCTCATCCCATGAGAAAAAACGCCACTACCTCGAGTGCTTGGAGCAATACGTCCTCTACTTGCACGAGCAGCTCCGACTCGTGCAGACCCTACCGCTGGCTCTCGAGCGGGTGTCCACATACCGCGGGCTGTCCTCTCGCAGTATACGCACCCTCCTGGTATACATGCAGAATGCAAACAAGAATTTGCACGAAAGTACTCTTGTCGAGGAACGAGTAGTAAGCCAGATGTTTTATAAAACATTCCCCCCCATCCTAACCTGCGAGCTGCTCGGCATAGTTCCTTGATCTGTCAACTCAAGTAATGGCTGCACACAACGCTGGCCTTCCCCTTAGACGCCACTCGGTAGATGTCGTTGGCATGTCTAGCAACCTTGGGTATTCGAGCGAACCATGCATGGGCTCTTTGGACTCGGTATCCCCGCTCGCATCCGAGGGTACAAGTACTTCCGCAAGCCCATCATCAGCAGATGGAACCCCAGCCAGCCCAGCAGATGCCGCAACCCCCAGCGCCTTAATACACGGTACCGTGTCGAGTGCATACATGCCTGAGATCACAAAATTACGGCTATTCGCTTGTCTTCGGGCCTTTTATGCAGCTGGTGATAACACAGCATTCTAGCAAGCACTACGGGGACTGTTTTCCTGAACGAACGATCGTCCGCTAATTAGAACACTTGTTGACCGCGGTAAAATCATAACCCGGTCTCAAATCAGTGAAACACAGGCGTCGCATTCAGTCTGAATTTCAGTTCTCTCGCGAGTTGGCGACCCTAGACTTGACATTCCCAATATAGCGGGAGACCGCGATGCATTAGCGTGTGGCAAGCACCATCGTGCCATAATATTGACCATGACCTTCGAGCATTGAGATTACTAGGACTTGGGTATTTTCAGGGACGACGGACTCTATATTTGCGCGGTACATGCGCTCATGTTCAAGAATTACAAAAATGTCCAACGAAATACCCCCCTCAGATTCTATCACAGCACGGACACCTGGAACCCGTACAACCGAGAAAGATCACGCAAATACATCAAGCATAGTCCACGTTTCGCGCTAATGCAACGAGGTTCCTAGCCGTTCATCTATCGATCGCAGGATATCTTCACATCCCACCTGTTCCGGGGAAAGTAAACGAACCACGCGAGGTTCCTGTTGATGTCTGCATACCAAGCCCCCAGATGCAACATTTGCTATCGACGGTCCCATACCAACGTGAATTGCGAATGGAAGCTAAGAAGCAGATCGGAGGTGGAAGAAACGATGAAGCTGTTTCCGGGTGCTCGCTGTAAAGGGAAAATGACCATTGAAATGCAGGTTCGCGGGCAAGTTTCCATAACAGACAGGTGCTGAGACGCGGGACGGTACACAAGCGGGAGCGAGCGTAGCTAGAGACCGAATACACTGTGCCCCAACCCGTCAACGTTAATTACCGTCCATGGCAGGTATGCGGCCTGTCGTACGGCCTAGGACAACCGCGGAAGGCCTGTTGTCAGCTGGTGCCCGGTCGTTTCTCTTCTCTCCCCGTCGCGTGTGCGTACATTGCGATAGCAATAAATCGGACGAAGCCGCAATGAATTTTTGGAACAGTGTTCTCTTACTAATCCAGCTCTTCGGGAACCATCCAGTCATGTGGTCCGCGACCTCGGGGTACAGTAGTCAGAATCACATCAATGATGATCGGAGAGCGCCACACCTCGACAGAAAAACCTCAGTACCGGGAATGCCCTGCACGAGAGGAAGCAACGTCGCTCTCTCGCCATTTCCAGCCAACTGCCCCCAGGAAGACGTATCATCACAACCGGGAGATCGCAATCATTTTCGCGCCAATAATATAACCTCGTCGGATGCGGAACCTGAGATGCACACATATCACTCAGCATCAATCAGATGGAACATCCGCGATTCAGATAGATTGAGATTGTAGACGTTAATCTGCCAAGTTGAGGAACATACCACATCGAGCAGGTCACCGAACTTCGTACTATACTCCTCGGACTGCGAGCGGTGACCATCTCCAGTTCAAGATCAGCACTATCGGCCGCGGGGATAGCACGTCCACTGCCCTACCATTACAGCGTGCATGGGTCGTCGCGAGTACGTGTGTCCTAGACGTCATTCTTTGCATCACTAGTAAGTGCTGGCAAGACAGGTAGGTGGAAAATAAAGATGCACCACAGACCTTAACCCTCGTATCAACGTTGACAGCTAAAACACAAACACGTCACAGAAGCCCTCCAGATTCCCAGGTCCAAACACGTTCTCTGCAGATCCTCGACGGCCAGTTCAACTTCGATTAGTTGACGGTAAAATAACTAAACACGCTGTGCACTCGTATGTCTGCAAGGACAAGTCGATCATCCAACACATATTGATGGTAGTTTGAATAACTGACACGGTCAAGTAGCACGTCTTCAGTCAGTTCTGCGATGAGCAGGGGATCACCCCTCTGCCATTAATGACGTGCAATCGATTTTTGGCTCGAATTATTGGGTAGCAGATTTTTGCCAGTACCCCAGAGTACAACAAATATTGTAAGTCCACCAGGTGCCTGCTGAAGAGTACATATGGCATACGTACGGTCACAAGAAACCCAACTGGCCCTCAATCCGCCACCGAGGCTGTGGACTCTGATAAATATTCCGAGACAGGACGAAAGAAATTCATGAGGCTGGGTACAGGAGAAGAGGAGGTAAAAGATTACGTATAGTTTAATGTTCGTCGGCGTTCCTCGATGGCTTGTAATGGGCGTCTCCATGCTAAACGGAGGTCGCAGGTACACGAGGCGTTACAGCGAGGTAGCCTGCAATTCAGACACAAAATCATCGAAGACCGTCTAGTACATGTTGAGGGGACGACGTAAAATTTGTCCTGAGTGGCATACAGGTCAGGAAAGCTGTAGGAGAAAGACCCCCGCATCAGAGGTGGACGTAAACTTACATCTAATCACATACCTCACTGAGCACCGTCGTCCGTGGGCGCGAATTTATGTTTGCCTAAAAGTTTCACTTCCGTCATTCCCTTCCCGCTCCCTGTCACACCAACTGTAATTGATGCCATCCATTAGTCTAAAGTTGTCTTAGGCCATACAATTGGAACGACACGTGCCTTTGCCCAGTGGATTATCAGGTGTCTTGAAAATACTCGTTCCCGCAACACCAGCAATATGCACGCCTTTTTTCTCCGACTTTTTGGCAAACTTTTGCCACGTCGCTTGCTTGACGAGCTGTTCTTTTGCTTTGGCAGCCCTGGTTTCAACTTTCTTCTCGTTCTTCTTCTTCTTCCGTTCCCTTTCATCCTCTTCCGCCTTGGTGAGCTTTCGCTTGTTCGATATGGCAGGCGCTTTCTCTTGGTGGTTAGTGGGGAGAGACTTTATCTCTGAGCCCTTGACCAGTTCAGTGGTATTGTAACCCCGAAAAACGATGCTGTAAACCGGATTCTCTGCTGAACCACCGACACTCGTTATTCGAGCGGGGTAGAAACTCCCATCACCCGAATACTTGGCTAGACATTCATTTCCAGCGCCCCATGCGAACGTAGGCGTCGATGAAATTGACTTTCGTGATGGTCCTGCGCGGGAGGAGGAAGTTGCGTCTACCTGAGCGATGGCTTCCTCGGCAAGAGAGATGAGCTCCTTGAGTTCTGATTGAAGGGAAGAAAGCTCTGCATTGTCCGGATCTGCTTGGAGTGCAAGCTCGACTTGAGATAGCTGTACCTGATAAGTCTCGAGATCAGGCTTGTCCATGATGTATGAAGCAAGGGTTTCGTGGTAAGTTATAGCGAGCAGTCACTCGGTTTAGTAACATCCAAAATCTTCTTCCACAGAGGCGTGAGAAGCCTAAAGTGTCCAAGTACAGACTGGTACTACAAGTTACAACTTGAACGCATGCGTACAACTAGTATCAATAAAGACCATGGACGCGGATTCACTGACAAAACTATCCCAGATTCCTGCCTGTGAGACGTATCGAACCATTTACTCAATATCTTGGTAAGGAGGGAGTTCATCTCCATCCTTTGCTTCTGTGTTGTTGGAGGTATTGGCTCCCCCAGCGAGGACCCGTTCCCGCTCCTCTCTCTCCAGTCGTTTCTTCTCGTCTTCTGCAGACTCAAGTCCGGGTGTTGTACCTGAATTTCCACCAGCCGCAAGTACGCGCTCCCTCTCCTCTCGCTCGAGGCGCTTCTTTTCTTCTTCGGCAGTCTCAGTCGTGGGGGGAAGTGTGCCATACAATTCCTGCGAAGCGGAATCACCAGGCCGTCCATCGCTTCTGGGGCCTGCGTCTTGCGACGCAGCTTGAACATCGCGAAGCGAACCACTAGCAGGACCAGGACCAGACGCGCCAGCGGAGACAGGCACACCAGTCTCTGCGATGGTCGGAGTCACGGCAGGGATCGTTACCCCAGGCATCTGAACTGCACCCTTCTCGGTGGTGGCGTGAATAGGGACAGGTGAGGCCACGGGATCTGTCTGTGCAGGAATTGGAGCGGGGCTCTGATTGAGTGTGTTCGGATCGATGAACAGTGGCTGGGCGGACGAGCGAGTGCTGTCCCCTTCTTTCTCAGATGAGGCAGGTTCAGGAGGCGGAGGTGTGTGGGGAAGACCAGGGTGCGCATGTTCCGTTGGCGTGGATGCTATGCTGCTTAGCTCGGATGCGTGACTTTCTCCAAAGGAGCGCGTGTCCGAGCGTGAAAGATCCGCTCCAATGTGAGGAGGAAGATTGATGTTTCCTGTCTTATAGTTATCCAATGCATGTTGGAGGGATGCCCGGGCTGCAGCAGTAGCTTGTGCACCGGTATAGGGATTCGTGGGTACAGGTGGTAGGGTGGGCAACGCGCCGATGATGGGCTTAGCAGCTTGCGAAAGGAGGACCAGCTTCTCTCCGTACTGCAGAGCGGGTGGATCAGCACTGCGAAGCCTTGAAGAACTTTTCCAAAACATTTACCTCTCGAATGGCGTCCCATTTGATTTGCTCGCTCTCTCGGATGGCTTTGCGCTTCAACAAATCGAACTCTTTCTCGAGGTGCTCGTCGTTTTTCTCAGCACGCGCGAGCTGCTCTTTGAGCTCTGCAGCTCGACGCTCGGCGCCCTTCTCTTGACTGTGTTCGATACGTGCAATCTGGATTCGTAATCCATCGCGAATGTTGCGTTTCGGAGTTATATTGGTCTCGGCACTGCGAAGTGCCTTCAGGGGCGACCTCGCACCATCCAACTTAACAGCTAGGGACGCGGACAAGGAACCTTGTACGAAATTCAAGTATGCGAGCCGATCGGTCACTGCGATAGGCCGAAAAATATATTGATCAGTTTCATGTTCATCATACCTAGGCGGATGAATCGTGATATGGGCAATCGCGCTCACCATCTCTCAAGTCGGCGGCGTCCTCATCTTGGCCCCATGTATACAGTCCCTTACTCTGTGCTTTGGCATCTCTTGCGAGGGCGTCGCAGTCGAGTGCAACACCCTTCTCGAGTGTAATGATGCGCTGGATAGGGGTCGTTGATGTGTATTGTTGGCCAATGTTGCGGATCTGGTGCTGTAGTGATTCCAAGGCAAAGGGACGATGTCCACCCTGTGCCGCAGCTTGATTTGCAGAGGGCTGGTCGCTCGCTGAGCTGGTTCCAGGTATATGCCCTGCTAGTGGGGACTGGTTGATCGCGCTCTGGGCTTTATCAGCGAAGGCCGATAAGAAACTTGGAACCTGCATTGTCAATAAAATGTAGTGTTGACGGTTTCAGAGGTGGATGCTTGGTACTGAAGCAAGTGTTGTGAAGGGCTTTTATGATACAAAGGGGCTCCAGCGCCACATTCCTATGCGTCAAGCGTAGGCTGCGCAGCTGTCCCAATCAAGGCTGTGCGACAACCCGTTGCGCAGTTCATCCAGCTCCAAGATCGCAGACATACTCATGCCAGAGCAATGCCAAGTGAAAGAGAAATAATATAACATTATGACATTAAGGAATCGCAAAGCAACAGCCCAAAACGATCGACGACTCCGGACATTCGAGTTCCACTCTCTGTATAAAATGAATAAATCACCATCGTGAAATGTCTCGCATATCCGCCATATCAACCAACCAGTCTATCTCAAACTATGATCTTCTTCGCGGCCTTCCCCTTCTTCTCAGAGTCTTTGTGGGACAAGAATTCGACCTCGGTCGCAAGCGGTCCCGCCAACTTTTGTGATTCCGAATATCCGAGCACACTTGTTTTGAAGTGTCGTCCGACCGTCTCAATCCGCTCGCGTAGCTTGTCGTCCTCTCCCCCAGCTCCAATAGGCGCAAGTCGTGTCCAAATCGACAATCGATAAAACTGCGGTCGGGTCGATACGATGACCCCAGTAATGAGAGAGTGCAAGTTGGGCTCCAGCGACTCTCCACTTGTGGGGTAGGGGTCAAAAGTCTCGCCAATTGCCGCAAGCATCTGGCAGTGAGTTTGGTCATTGGAATATAACAGCCAGAATACTAGGAACATGTACCGTATAAAGCCACATCTTGTCGACATTATTGCGGTTTTTCTCTTTAGGCAGTTGTATGCTCCATTTGCCACCGTTCTTGTTTGCCTCGTCTTCCCAAGCTGGGATGATGCCCTCCTGCGCAAGATATTAACCACCGTTTTCAAGTGGGTAAGGGATAAGGTACGGTGACACAAACCTTGAAAAGATAATAATTGGCTTTTTGAGGGAGCTGCGAGGGGGGTACAATGTGGTTGTACAAGCTGAGAGGCAAAAGAATCAACGCGAATCTAGTGAACAAAGGCTGCTCTGCTACTCACCCCCAAAATTCTTCCACACTGTCGAAACTGATAACTCGTTTGATATCATCCATCCAACCTTGCGCAGCAGCAGCATTGGGAGTTGGAGGGACGGGGGTCTGAGGAAAAGAGGAAACGGGGGTTTGGGGAAGGTTGCGGCCCTTGGTTGCAGGAGAATCGAACCAGAGTGTCCAAGGTGAGTAGAGCGGGTGCTAACATCGCGAGATGTAAGTCTTGGAGACGCAGTGATCGAAGACAGAGACATACTTTGACGTTGAAGTTGGTGGGATCGCTGAAGACGGTGCGGATGCCTTCGGCCTGTGCCTGCATGTCCACCTCTTGAATTTCGCCGGGTTCGATGTCGGTGTCTTTTGGTTGACTGTTGACGGCGGTGACAGGATTCTCTGCGAGTGCGGCGGTGAGAGCAGCCTTGTTCGCTTGTTGGGAGGATGCGGGGAGTATAGATGTCATGTTGGGAGGGATTGCAGTGTACGAATGCAGAGATGATAAGTTGAGACAGTGAATGCAATCCTGTTGCTTTTCGGAGATGTTGATACGACTGTCAAAGCCACTATCAGAGACTTGGTATGGGCTGAGATGTTTTGCGATCGTGCGTTGTGAGTGAAAGTTGCGTTTGCGGAGGTTGCTCGCGGTGAATTTCTCAAAATTAATTCGGATGCTTCCCCGGATTTTGCCGCGAACTCTCCTCTTTCGGCATCTCGGCCTACCCAATTATCCCCGGAAGCCGTCGGAGGGGCGCCAACTATGACGCTGACAGCCGGCGACTTGCGCTGAATTTCTCTGCTGACCGATGCCGTCGTCGCACACAACGTCGGCGAAGAGGATGGAACCCTTCCATGCCAAACTCGTAGCAGCAGCGACTGGGTCAACGCTCACTGCACTCACCAGTATGTATCACCCCCTTCTCCTAGAATAACCCTCACATCTACTTCACAAGTGACTCCATTCGATGTGGTCAAGACCCGTCTGCAGACCCAGCCAAAGAAACCTCTGCTCTCATACCCAGCACCTAACAAATGTTGCCAACCATCAAGTATGCCCTGCGTCCGCAACATGTCGTCTCTTGCACGGTCTTTTACTGCGGAGGAGGTCGTGTGTGTGTATGACCACGGTGTGCTCAGGAAGGAACGAGTCAATGGTTTTTTGGATGCTGTGCGACATGTTGTAAGAGCGGAAGGCATAAGAGGCCTATGGAAAGGCGCTGGGACGTCACTGTAAGCATTGATGTTCTGCGTGAAATTTCATGCCTAAGATTTTTCTCAGACTCATAGGCGTTCCTTCCTCGACCGTTTACATGCTGACGTATGATCATCTTCTGCGAAATGTTTTGCCTCCCTTGATACCGTCACCTACCTTGGTGCCCCTTTTCGCTGGTATCACTGCTCGGACATGTCTCACTTCACTTCTCTCACCCCTCGAGCTCATCCGCACTAATCTTCAATCCACACCCAAGTCCCCCGACCAGCCACACACCCTCTCCTCCGTCCTCAGATCAATACGAATGGTTGTTCGCAAGCAGGGTGTATTCTTCCTCTGGCGTGGCCTCGGGCCCACTCTCTGGCGCGACGTCCCTTTCAGTGGGATTTATTGGGCAGGTTATGAATCTTGGAAGCGACATTTTGAGTCGCACGGCAAGTCCGGAGCATACGTCTCTTTTGCCAGCGGTGCCATCAGCGGAACGACTGCATCCCTTCTCACATCGCCTTTTGATGTTCTAAAGACGAGACGGCAGGCGTTATTGATGCAGGGGACGATGCCATCGAGGACAACAGCCACCATACCACTTTGTTTGCGAATAGTGCAGACAGAGGGCATCAGTGCCTTATATGCTGGTATGCTACCACGAACAGCCAAGATTGCACCTGCTTGTGGTATCATGATCGCATGTTTCGAGGTGCGTAGCTTACCCGCCCAACTTGAACGCTTTGCTGACGATCAAACAGGGAGTTGGCAAATTCTTGGCAAAGGACTGAATGGCAGGCCTGTAACCCTCACCACCGCCACCATAGACATGTTACACCACCTACACACACATTAATCCAATGCATCTCTAAATATCAGTGTTTATGGTATCTGTACAGTCCACATATTCCATAGCATCAACAACCCCACTCCATTGTCCAGAAAGAATGGTCAGCCCAGCCTGTTTAGCTGTCTCTTTGCACTTGTAAGTTTACCGCCTACGCGGTCAACGTTGTTGTTCAGTTCATCCAGCATCTCGATCTGTGTTGCAAGCTCAGCACCAATGGCCTCCCCAAGGTGCCTCTGGCGCTGGAGGATTGAAGTTAACTGGGATAACTGAGAGTCTTGATGTTCCATCTGCACTTTTTGCAGCTGAAGTAGACCATGGTCATCCAAAGGACGTGTCACGTCAGATTCTTGGGGCTTCTTCAATGCCGCGCCAAACACGCGTGTGACGGGTTTACCACTGCCCAGGAGTGCAGCGCGATCAGACTCGGGAGCGACGTTCGTGAAGCCCTGCGCGGGTAAGGGCGTCGATAAACCCATTCTGGATACCTGACGCGCGACCGTCACCATCTTCCCAAGTTTTTCGCAGTCGTCTTGCAAGCGCGCTACCATGTCTGTCCTCCGCTGTAACTCGCCCTCTGCCATGCCCGATATGCCAAGCTCCTGTAGCCCCTCTGTCAATGTCCGCACGCGAGAGAGAATTTCTGCAAGTTTCTTCTTCGCCTGGACGTTGGCTGTGTGCGAAGCACCCACGTCACCGCGATCGGACAGGGTGTCCCGCCTGTTGATGTCTGCGCGGACATCTCGTATGCGGGATTGCAATTCGAGATGCTCGTCGAGCCACGACGCAGACGAGAACTTCGTCTTGCTGCCTCCTTCAGCAATTGAACCCTGCCTGCCAATGGGGACGCCGAGAAAATCACGAAAGGCGAAGTTATCTCTCCACTTTTCCTCCTTGGCACTGAGAATGGCACGGAGGTAAGTCTCGAGGCCTGCGCTGCGTTGCTCAATCATCGCACTCTCGTCTCTAAAAGGCCCCTTGAAAATGGAGAAGGCGTTTTTAGGCGGGAGAGCTGCGGGAGGTGGTGAACCGGTGGACTTTGTGAGTTCAGTGTGAAGTTCGAGAAATTCAGAGTAACGGCGCCACATTTGCCATGAGCGGACGTGAGCTTGTATTTCAATACGGTATACGATATGAGGCTTGGGATTTGGTCGGTCTTCGTGACCGCGAACGTAGACGGCTTGAATGGCGGTCATGGTGGCGTGGAAGATGGGTGGTCGCGTGCTGGTCGCCAGATGATCACCGAGTTTGGCAACCGAGGCCTCATGTTTGTTGCAACTAGTCATCGACTGAAATAATTGCAGCAGCCAGCTAATACAACGTGATAAATCTATGTCTACATACAGCAAATCTACAGACGTAGGGTGTGATCAACCAGTACAGAGAGCATTAAACAGCAGCGTGGGTGTTGCACTCGTTCTCCCAAGTCGGGAGCTCTTGTATCACGAGGTAGCAACCTCGAACGCCGATACCTTCTCTGTGCATGAAGGAATTTCCTCATTTGACCCGACTGCCCCGCCGATACCCACCCCGCCGATGACGTACTGTAAAACGTCGCTGAGAGTAATGATCCCCAGCAGTCGACCTTTCTTTCCGCCTTTCTTCTCTTCGTCCTATAGTAAGATCAATCGTGGTCGGTGACCGTGATGTTTGGGAGAAAACTAGGAGACAGGAAGGCTCACCTCTCCTTCGACTACTACTAGTCTATGAACACGACGCTTCTTGATCAACTGGAGTAATGTGCCAAGGGAGTCACTAGCTGTGCAGATGACAACCCCGGGGAAATCTGGGGAACGCTGGTTGAGAGCTTCAGATACTGTCAAGTCGAGAGCTTGGTATGCTCCAAGTCGAACCAGCGTCTGTAGATGAATCATCTAGACGGATTCTCCAAGTTATGACTGGTACATACAATAACGTCCACCGTTTCGTATAGATTGACCACTACACCGTCGTCGTCGATAATCGGGACGGCCGATATAGCACGTTCAGAGAACATGTGGACGACATCAAAGACAGGTGTATTGAGAGTTGCCGTAGCTATTGGCCAGTAAGGGTTATGGCCTTCTGGAGTTTCTGGCGGAGGTTGGGAGACGTAGGTTCCGATCTTGAGTTTGCGGAGAGACAGATGTAGTTGCTGTATCTCTCTCGTGCACTAGCGAAGAGGTGTAAGCGACAATCTTACGTGACGAGATGGGAGTGAAGGATTACATTTATAGAGATAAATTTGAGAAGACGATATTGCGTTAGGACAGATACGATAACTTCTTGACCAGTTTCGGTATCGTAGTCAAGGAGCGGAAGGCGACGGGCATGCGTTTGAATGAGCAGTTTAGCAGCGGCGTAAAGAGTGCTATTCGGGTGTTCTTTAAGCATCGGTGGAGTTGCTACACCGAGACTCTTCTCGATGTCTGACGTGTATCGATCAGGGAGCGTTTCATGGAAGATAGTCGAGAACAAAGAGCACACACCTCGCAACAATTCCAATCTAAAGGTTTCGACATCTGCGGCAGCTGCCTCATAATTTAGATTATCGTAATAATACTGGATTAAATGGATGATGTCTAGGACAGTGAGCATGCCGGCGAATTTCGACTTTTCGCTATTCCACAGTGGAGCGGATACGACGCCTGCACGAGACCTGATTAATGGAGAATAAGGGAGGGTGCATGGATGGGCGCACCATTGAGGAGAAGACACTGCAGAGCCTTCTTGACGTTCAACTTTGTGTCCAAGACGATGAGCCTGAAGCTGACTGGAAATGCGTCGTAACATGTGCGTCCCTTGAGGACATTGCGGATGGCATACAAGGCGGCATCGTGAGCTTCCTGGGACTGAACAGGAGGTAGGTGCGAGACAGATCGTCCTCTGCGGGTTGAAGATTTCCGCTTTGGTGTCCTCGGGGACTGCGTTGGGGATAGTGTCGCGCTCATTGTCGAAGTCTGTGTCGACGATCTGCGTGAAGAGTAAATTCTAGGATCTCACGATTACATAAATAAAATATGTGATTTATTTAATGAGATACACGGCGGGGACCGACCGTGGCGACTGTGGTATCCGGGGAGATCC